>JAQFZR010000106.1:0-10198 GCA_034696065.1 Gustavia microcephala | reverse complement strand
CTCTTCCGATCTTTTTCATTTGAGTTTCTAAAATATCTATCTTCTTTTTATTTTCTGCTATGTGGCCAACATTTATGTTAGTTTGAATTGCGGCGTATGATGCAACTCCTGTTACAGCTACTGCCCAAACAATTTCAATTACACCTATTCAAAATTTGAATCAAGTTGAATTGAAAATTATACAAAATAACATGATTTTTAGTTTTAAATACCTAATACTAAAGGAACAAATCTTTTAACTCTATTATTCGAATTTAAAATTTGATAAAACATTGTATTGTTATTGTTAACATGGCATATTTCCAGGGTGGTATTATACGTTTCCATATTTTCATTATTCACAAAGTTTTTAAAAGTTTCTACTTTCAAAATAAAATTTGATAAAAGTGTTTGATATTATCAATTTTAAATATATCTTTGAAAGAAACTGTGAAGATAGACTTGTTGTTTTTACAATTGTTATAGAACATGGGTAACAATATATATTATTGTTATAATTAAAAAATATATATAATACGAGTTTCCAACAATTTTAATTTGTAGCAATTGCTGATTTTATTCTAGTATTTCAATCTAATTTTACTAATGTTGTGCCTCTGAAAAATTGTTATAAATATATAAAGATTATATGCTTTATTATTTTTTACCAGAATAATCAGTGTTTATTGGATGACAAGTTGAGAATTGAGGTTCTAATATAAAACCTACTTCCTGATCAATCATTTCGTGTGGAATATTAACAACGCAATGATCATCATCTGAATAAATTGCCCTGTATGATTGTGCAATTTTTAATATTTTCTATTAGTCTGAATGATATTTGCTCCAAAATATGATTTAGCAGACGCGTTAAAATGCCGTAAATATATTTGTATTTCATTCGATTTTTGATTTATTGGCATTATTTTGACATCATCAGTTTTTCAACTTTAATATTATCAACTTAAATTTTAATTATTTTAATTTGAATAAATTTCAATCAGATATAATACCCAAAACTTTTATGAATTGTAAATGAAGTATCTGTTTAGCCCATTTATATTTGAATGCGTTAATCATAGTAAGAGTGAAATAAAAATGCGATTTTAAACTAAATTGTTTTATATATTCTGATAACTTCTTCCGTCAGTTTAGATAAATAACAATATCAAAACAAATCAAACTTTATAAATCTTCATCCCACCGCTGCCACCAAATGTAATGTTTAGGTATTACTGTGCCTGAACATTAACCGCAGCCTGACCTGAGGCCTGAGCTGACGGCCTCAATTCAGACTTCCCGTCGGTCCTTATTAAAAGTCAATCAAAATATTAGTTATATTTAGGGCTTACTTTTCAATATTTATTTATTTTTCAATCGAAATAATAATTTTTTAAATTAAGCAAAAAAACATAACATTTAATTAGTAGCCTTTGATTTATATAATAAAAATAGCAGAAATACATTTTCTATATTTTAATTTTAGAATTCTTTATCTTTTTTATAATTTCCTGTATTTAGTTTTAATCAACATTTTATTTCCTGTTTTCTAAAAATATTTAAATCCTATATCCTGCCTTACCTTTGTTTATCTATTATTTATTTTCTTTACAATATGTTGAAAGACATCGGAGAATTTACATACTTGGCTGGAAATTAATAGAGTGGATATCCAATTTTTAACAAAATAACAAGGGGTATTTTGAAAATTAACGACTCAGGGAGGGTAATTTTGCTATAGCCTCCTTGGCTTTTCGAACATTTTAGTAGGTAACTTGTGAATTGAATAATATTATTTCATATCATTACTGTTAAGTTAAATAAGGTTTTCAAATTTTAAAGCTTATCAATTTGCTCTTAATGAAATGGCTAATAGGCATGTTTTGGGGAAAATAAATAACTTTTACGAAAAATTCTATGAGGATGACAAGGAAATTGAAAAGCTGACAAAAATGAAAAACAATGCTAAAAACTTTTGATGATGATTCTTTTTTTGAGAAACCTCATGGAATAATTAGCATAATTTTTATTATCATTTTGTTTGTCTTAAAGAGTGCTTATATTAAATATGTCAAATATCATCTTGTAAAATGTAAACAAAAATATTCAGGTAATCTGGAAGGAAAATTGAAAACAAGATGCAAATGAAGGAATTTATGATAACAAACTGTAACTTATTAATTTAATGAAATTTTAAAGCATTTAAATTTTTCAAATCTAATTCTTACAAAGAACCCCGCCTAAATTGGCCTAAATATAGGAAAGATTTGTAATTAAAAAAGTCACATTAAAATATCAGAGTTTTATATAATGATATAAAACATTCTGAATTAAAATATTACAGTTTTTCAATATATTAATTATATTTTATTTTTTGTATATAATAAGCTATATTTCATATGATTTTAAAATTACAGTTCTTTAATTATAAATTAGAAACTGTAATTTATTAATTTAAAGAAATCAATCATAATATATACAGAAATGATAAATTAAAATAAATTTTGACAAACTGTAATATTTTAATTCAGAATATTTATTCTTAATATATAAATTTTAAATCTTTGAGCATCAATTTTTTTGGACAAATTTTATAGCCCGTTTTACCCTTATAGCGGCTAAACTATAGAAGCTACGAGTTTGTGCCTAGAGGAGAATATGATTGTCATGATGTCCTCTAAAAGATTAGAAGGTCAAATCAAAATTGCGAAGGGGGCAGAGAACCCATAGGCCATCGGCGGGGTTCTTTAACTTTTACTAAATAAAAAAATGAAATAAAGTTTTTTATATTATTGAATAACAAGCTTTTGTTTTTTTATTACATAATCACAATTTTTTAAAATTTTAACATTTATTTTTGAATTTATATCCATGTTTAACCAAAGATGGAACAATGATTGTCCTTGTTACATTTTCTATTCAATTTATTACCCTTACAATCAGCAATAGTCCTGCACAATTTATGTTTGCTCGTAACACATATATTGTGATCGCATTCCAAATATATTCCTCTTGAGATGCAGTCAATATTTTTGACGCATTCAGTTACGGGTTGTTGAGAGGCAACACATAACCCATTTATGCATCTTTGTACCACTCCGTTGATTGTACAATCCCGGTCAAATGTGCATGATAAGACTGAACCCACTAGAGCCAACACCAATAGAGTTGCTATTATTTGCATTTTTATGTAATAAATGTTTTACTTTAAAAATATTAAATTTTACTTAAAACAAGTTATTTATTACAAAATTGTTTTTATTTGTAAATTTGTTTTAATATTTATAGTAGTTTCAACTGCAAATGCTATGATGTGAGACAATACATATGCTGTTTATCATCAAATTATTATTTTACTTAATAATAATCTTGCACACTTGGTAAGAATTAGGTGCAATTATTATAATTTTTGATGAGACTAAATTGATTGTAGAGGTTTCTAGTATTCAAAGTAATAAATCAATTTATCAAACAAAAGATATACAATTGCACCCCATTCTTGTAAAGTGTACAAGATTAAGTAAAATTACAATTTAGTAATAACCAATCTATGTCTCACATCATATCAACGTAAGATTTCAAAAGTCCTCTACATTTAGTTTGTTTTTTTGCACTGTTTTCATATTTCTAGATAGAAACTTGGTAATTTAATGTTGTTTTTCAAAAATGACTTCATTATTAGTATAAAGATTAGACTAAATCAGGGATATGCCTCAAATTTACCCCAGGATTTGAAAATCGAGAAATTTTACTTAACAAAAATTTTCCATAAGTTTTAAAATCAAACTGTCCACTGCAATTATTATGTATTCAACTTGATAATGTGTTTGATTACTTTGATTTATATCACAGTTTGTAATTATTAAATAAAATATTACGAAAAAATGTTTTAAAAGTTAGGAATCAATATTTGATAAAACTTTTGTTTTTAAATAAATTACAGGTAAAATTTAAAAAAAGATGCCCAAATTACCTTTCATTAATGTTTTATATCTATAGAAATATTTTAAACACATCTCTTCTAGACTACACATGATATTATACCAAAATACTCCCCATTAGGGCTCGAAGTCGTGGAACCGGAACCGAAACCGAACCGAACCGATTACGGTTCGGTTCCTGAGTTTCGGTTTCAGTTTTTTACTTAATGTCATTAATTTTATACAATTATTTAAAAAATGTATAAAAATAACCCAAAGAAATCAGTTAATATTTCTTTTGCATTTTATATATTAATATAATTTAGACACAAATAAAAAAGTTGAAAATTTGAGTTAAAATTAAGATTTTGTTAAAATTTATTAAAAATTTTCGGTTCCATTCGGTTCCTGAAAAAAAATTTTCTGTTCGGTTCGGTTCGTGAGCCTTACGGTTCGGTTCGGTTCCTAAACTCATCGGTACGGTTCGGTTCCTGAAATTTCCCTCAACCTCGAGCCCTACTCCCCATCTCTCCTATACTTCACTTCCTTTGACCATCCTTCTACAAAATAAATATGTATTAAAAACATTATCTTTTTATTCAACTTATTGTTACAATAAAAATAAGAATTTCGATTTAATTTTATTTGTCTTTCTATTAAAAAATGCAATAATTGTTTGTGAGTTGAGTACATAATACGTTTAAATTTTTATTATATTTTTCACCCCTTCAATCAATTTAAAAGAGCATACATATAATACCACTGATGCTTTTAATCAGTCTCAAACAGTAAAATACCACCATAATATATTGTAGATAATCCGCGACTAAAATCTTGCTAATTAAAATTTTAGTATTATTTTATTTGCTGCAAATGCGAGCAAAAAAGATAAAACTTTATAAAGTCAAAAATTATAATAAAGTAAAATATATAATCTAGAGTGTTTATTTTATGTTTCAAATAACATTCTATTTACTATAATATAAAAATGTTTATATTAAAAATTATATTGTAGTAACTTAACAAAAAATACTCTTTATAATTAAACAATTAGTACTGTAAAATACACTGAACTAGCAAAATTGAACAGTTTGAATTGAGCAGTACGGAAGTAATTAAAAAGAGGAAATAATCGATATGGGAGGGGCTGAGCAAATTTTAGTTGTCTCAGCTAAATTTTCATATCTTGTAGAGGGGTATTTTGGCCAGACCACCTTAGCAACATTTTTGTACATGATATCGCAAACAACTGAAAATGAAATACATTTTGTTGGTAAATTAAACCTTATAGATACACATAATTTTTTATATATATTAGCAAGATCACATAATACTTTGAATAAAAAATGTGCCAATGAAAGTTTAATGACTAGAGGGGATAAAATGGGCGTTAAACTTTATATAACTTGACTCGAAGGAGAAGTTGAAGACGACGGGGCTGAGCGGACAACCCTGTCGCACGCCTGACATCATTGGTATCAAGTCTGTCCAGGCATTCTGTGTCTTAAAGCTTGTCTTGCAGCTCGAATACATGCGCTGGCTTACCGTCCAGCTTTCATCGCCAACGCCTGTCCATTAGAGCGCATTCTTTATGGCTCAGATACAGGAACGCAATTTTAATGTCTTTGCGTTTGCGGCGGGCGTATTGGATGGCTGACTGCAGCACAGAGTTGTGTTCAGAGCAGCCGATATAAGGCAGGAAGCGTTTCTGGGCCGCTGAAGTTTCCTGCAGGTGTCCGAGAAAGTGATTGGCCGTAAGTTGCCAACGTTTTCAAATTGCCTTTTCTTGTGGAGGACAGTCGTCGATTTCTTCCACGAGCGTGGCACGTAATTCAGTCGGTGGGTGGCGTTAAAGAGGGCAGCCAGAATGTGACCGTTTGGGTCAAAAGCCTTCCAGACACTGAAACGCGAGCCATCAGGACCTGGAAATGTGCTTGAGCACCATTTCAAGATCGACCAAACTTCTAGTTGTATGAATGTGTTGTTGAGTGGGTTGTTGCTGTCGGGCGCTGGAGGTGTCTTTAGATACAATAGTGTTGTCTGTCGTTGTGCCGCAATGTATGTGTCAGTGAAGTGACGGGCTATTGTGCTGCTATCAATAGCACAGTACGCGCTCTTTGCAGCGGTCGCAAGTCTGAAGGCTTTTGAGGGATTTTGGTGGTGAAGTATTTGGAGTTTCGACGCCTCTAATGGGTCAAACTGTTGGCCTGAGCTTCGACGCCATCTGTTGCGTACCTGCGGTCTAGAGTTCCGTTGGTTGCTTTGTTGTTGTTTTTGTTGTGGCCGCCTGTTGTGTGCTATTGCGTCCGCCGTGATTGAGTCACGAACTTCTCAATTGACTGGTCTTTCGCCACATTATTGAATATTTGGCACCACAAGACATGTGTTTGTTTTAGTTGTGGGCTTACGTTTAAGTGTTGTTGTGTTGTGGATGTTGGAAACGTTTGTGGGAGTGTTTGCAAAGTTTGTGGGTGTTTGCAATGGTATCAGTGTTGGCGTCTTTGGTATGGGTGTTGGTTTCGATATATGAGGCGTTGGCGTCACAGTTGTGTCCATCGATTCTGCCGGTGGTTTGGGCACATGTGTTTGGCTCTGGCTTTGGATACGACGTATCCGTTGTGAAATCGAGCTCAGATTGCCATTGTTTGTGTTCTCGTTGTGCTGGCATTTAGGGTTGAATTGAATGTAGGCGTTATATACCTTTAGTTGTGTGAAGTGTTGGCCACATGTCCGTAACTTTAAAGAAACGGAAGTGTTGTGTTCTTTCTTCAAATGTTTGCTGATGTCATTGTGCGTATTATATTATATTGTCTAAGACTGTTGAGGGGCACTTCAAAATCAAGGAGACGAGTGGCGGTTTTGGAAGACATTAAGCTAAGGACAGATATTTATTTCGGTTTTAGAGGATGGTTTACAATTGAAGATTAGTATAATAATTATAGATAATTAAAATCAAAAAGTATTTAGCTGTCACTACAGATATAATTAGTCAAATATAAGTGTTGTGTAAATAAATAAATATAAATAATGACAGATTTTCACTAATTATTAGAATAAAAATAAGTTTAAAATAAGCGTTAATATATAATTTGGATAAAATGATGAAGAGGTCACGTGCTCAACATGCGTCTCGCGTCCTTTGAATAGTATTGCATATAAGATAGAACCTAGCTTATTTTAAATTGTATATCGGATCAAAGTTTGCAACGGTCACATCCATTATTTGGCAGCACATTGAATGGATTAAGTTGTGTGCTGTCGTCAGAAATCGTGCGTTGGTAGACGAAAAGTTGGTGACACAAGTTAAGTTCTATGCTATTGATGTTCCAGTTTGGATCCCGGAGACGAGTGACGTCGGCGTAGCTTATCCACACATTTGATACAAAGAAAAGTTACTACAACTTTGATCTTAGCCAAAATAATTTTAAGTTTCTCAGCTTAATTTTTGTATTTTTCAGAGAGGTATTTTGGCTAGACCACCTTGGGCAACATTTTTGTAAATGATATGGTAAACAACTGAGTTTAAAAAAGTTTTTCTTCTACTGGTAATAACAATTATAATCTATATAAAAGTTATTAATTTATGCAAATATTAATTATAAATATTTAAAATAATTAATATTAAATTTCAGATTAACTTCCTTAAAAATGAATAAAGATTTAATTTCAAAGGTTTTGATACAAACATGTTTAATATGTGAAATCAAATCAGTAAGAGTTATAATGTAAATGTGTTATCATATCATTTGTTAACAGACTTTTAAAAGTAAAACTTATATTCACTTTAAAATATGAGAGATTTTAAATTTAAAATTAATTTAATAAACAATGGAATTACAGAAAATTTACAGACGTTTATCAATAATTCAATACAAATGATTTTAATATTCCGATTGAATAATTTATTTTTAGTTTAATAACAGTTCATTCAGTTCTTCAAACAATAATAGCATTAAATTGAAATTTATATTCAAAAAATATTTTTATGGGTATTTAAAATTTATTTTATTTTTGAATTAATTATTTTCATAGTAACAAAATCATTTGTTTTTTACAGAATTTAATGGTTCAGTTAAATTTTTAATTGACCATGTTTATTTATAAATATCAAAACCATCTTATCATTATGTTTTTAAACAAAAATTTGATTTATTTACTAAATTCTAAACACTTTTATATCTTATTTATTACTAATAAGTTTTTATAATATTATATCTTATTTGTTTTGAATTAAAAATGTTTTAAATTTTAAATAACTTTTTAAATATAGAGCACTTATAAATATATAAATTCTGGGTCCATTTTATTTGAATTTCGTCTTATTTTAAAAACAATTGTATCAAATTTTATATCTATTCGTTATACATTTGTGTTAAATTTGTGAATAAGTTTAAATTTAATGAATAAATTTTACTCAAATTGTAAATAGAAATAAAATTAAAAATAATAAAAATAAATATAATTCTTTTTTTATTTTTCAACATATAAATGCATATGTTTTTATTGGAAAAATGTAAAATATAATTAAAATAATTAATTTGGGTTAATTCGATGAATTTTGTAGCTCTTTTGAAGACATTGCTTCCGACTAATGATTTGTCAGTTCAATAAATATTTTTCAAAATTTTAAATATTCAAAACATCAGTAGAATTATTCAGTTTAACTGATTAATAACAAATTAATATCGTTTTAATTGTAATTATATGGAAATTTTTTTCAATAACGTTAATTATCAAAATTATATAAACAGTATGTTTTATTATTAAAGAAACGTTATTTAATCAAGAATTTCAAAATAATAAAATTGGGGAATTTAGCAAAACTCTGCATTTATTATAAATAATAATTTTTACATTTTATTAAAAAATTATTTAATTGCTCTAGGTTAACTCGACACTGACTTTGTAAGTATAATATCTCAAAGGTATCATGGCAGATATCATTGGACTAGACGGCAACAAAAAAGTTTAAATAATTTTTCATATTGTTGGATGTTTCCTATCTATTTAAAAATATTGCTTTCGAGCCTAAAGTCAAATGGGAAAGTATTAGATATATTATTTATTAAAATACTGTAGCAATATATTATATTAGTTAGTGTCACAATATACAGTATTAGCTGTTGATATAGGGGTTTGAGGAACAAATGAGGAATTTACTTAATAAATATTTTTTCACCTAAAAATAATAATTAAAGTGAATACTTTTGAAAATCAACATTCAATTTTTGAGTAAATTAATTGAGCCTATATTTAACTGGTGAATCGTAATACTAATTAAATGAAGGAGATTGAGTGGAATATGAGGATGATAGAAGACCAAGAGCTCAATAAATTCGCAAATGTTAGGAATTTAGAGTTAATTCAATTCTAATTACATGTTTTCAATAACTGTTGATAAAAACTTTATTTCAATGTAAATTAAACTATAGTTTTGTTAATTAATTTGTTGGTTCAAGCAAGAACTGAAATATAAGATATTATAAATTTTATAAAAAAATTTTAGTTTATTTCATGTGAATAATACATCTTTCGTTTGAAAATCGACATATAATTGCATTTTTTTAAAAATTATACTTGAATTTTGAATCGAAATATTAATATTTTTTTATTACAGTTTATGTTAATTAAAATTACTATTTTAGAAAACCGAACATGTTTCTTGATAAAAGTTAAATCAAAGCCTAGAAATTTACATTCAAACTAGTGACAAAGCTAACTTAAAGTCTGAATTTTTTAGTAGAGACTTCTAACCCCAACCCACTTTCATCACATCTTTAAAACCAATCCAATTCAAGAATTTCAACAAATCTTTTCAATTTCAAATCAATTAATTTTTATATTATATTTAGATTAAAAAATGAATGTTTTTTATGACTCAATCATTCATAATTTAGAGCAGTGCCTAGCAATCTACCACGTGACCAATGTAGATAATGGATTTTTTGAGTTGCAATTGAAAAGAATCCTATTTCAATATTTTACTGACAAATGTATGAACTCAACTTATGAATCGGTTATTAATATTATTTCTAAATAATGATTACAAAGGAATAACAGTTTTCTAATTATCAAAATATGTACCAAAACTTTCGACATTAAATTTTGTTATATACATAAGTATACAAAAGTTTAAAATTTGATATTAAATACAAATGATTGAGAATTTAGATATAACAGTTTAAAGTTTAAACTTATCCTTGTTTAACTTTCTTTCATTCATTCATTCATTCATTCATTTTCCGAATCCCTTATCCTTTCGGGTCGGGATTGAAGACAGGCAACTTTGGACTTCCACA
>JAQFZR010000105.1:0-10212 GCA_034696065.1 Gustavia microcephala | reverse complement strand
CTGATACCATTTATAATACGTTTATATCTTTAAAATTAATAATTTGTCTCGAATTCTATAATAGTTTTGAGTTACAAATAAGTAATTCTATACATTCAATGTATTAATAGGTGTGTATGGCCTCCCCCGATGTCCTCAACAAAACTATATGTGCGATTTGGTTCGAAAACTTCTCAATTATGGTGCTTATGAAGAATACATCCAAGAGCATCTGGTTCAAGCACAGGTATTACAGTATATATATTAAAATATGGGCAATCAATGATAAGGGAAAAGTTGAACACATTTTGTTAGTTTAGATGAGAACAGTTGGATAATGATAATAGGGTTAATATTTCAGATCAATACTAGCATACAGTAATTCCATTTTTAGCATAACTGTCCAAATTGAAACTTATGCCGGTATAACATGTTAATTAACAAAATATCCTTTAACTTACTTTATATGTACTGGTATGGTATGGAATGGAATGGTAGTATTGGCATGACCCAATTCAAGAAGAGCTATATATAAGCAAAAGTGTATTCCTTTCGGACATAAATAATGAGAAGATTCCCCGAAATCCTGAATATAAGGAAAGACTACTAAAACTTAAAAATTTGGTTTTAGTTAAGTTTTTGAATGACTCGATGGTTGAGCCGAGAGAGTCGTCTTTATTTGGTTTTTATAAACCGGGTCAAAGTGAAGACGTCTATACTATAAAGGAAAGTCGTCTTTGCTTAAAGTCACCCATCCATACACAGGACTGAGTTAAAATTATCGCACTGAGTTAGGACAATATGATTTTAATTCGATAGATTTTCAAAAGTATCATTAATAATTTCAAAAGTTGCATTGTTTTAAATATCTCAAACAAAAATAATTTGAAACAAATAAAACATTAAAATATTAAAAAAAACATAACAAAAGAATTCTTACTTTATATCTATAATTGAATCAAATTGTGGTCAAAATGTGGTCAAAAATTGTGGCCAAAACTGGAAAATAAAGATAAAACAAATAATTAGTTAATTATAATTAAAATTAATCAAAAAATAAAGTAAAAATATTTTAAATTTATTACAAAAATACTTACAAAAAATTGTATTTCAAAAAACGTGTTCACTCTCTGAATGCCAAACAGTGAATGAGAGACAAAACGCCTTCTCATTCACTTCCTGTTATAAAAAGGTTTGACAATAAATTATGTTCAATAAAATAAGGGGCAAAATAGGGGACAATTTAATAATTATTTTTTAAAAATTACTTTTTCAACATTAAATTAATTAACAAATAATTGTATTATTGATTGAAGACACGAGAGTTCGAGCCCTGATGGGGACACTTATATTATTTGAAATTTTAAAGTTTTTTTCAATATTTTATTATTTTTTATATTAAAACATTCATAATCAAACATTTGTATACATTTTATAATGATTTATATGTAATTTTTCATATATTTTTCTATGTTTTATGCATTTTATGTAAGAATTTTATGTTTTTTTGTCTTAAGCAGGGAGGGATGCAGCAAAACAGTGATTTGCTGCTACATAACATAGCCCTCCCATACTATAGGTATGTTAGCCCCGCCTAACGGGTATATAAGTTTGTGTTTTGCCTAAATTCTGGGCCTTTTTTCAGTTTTCTTAAGTTTGTTTTGTATGAGTCCTTAACTTAGTAATTGATTTCTATTCTATATTTGTATTAAGTTTTCTTTAAATTTTGTATTTTATGCCTAAACTTTCAATTATTCAATAAAATATTCTAATTATATGAAAAGTTGTTGAATTGAATTTATTAAATAAAGTTGTAATTTGTGTGCGAGTGCTCAAAGTGTTGGCGGAATAATAGGGTCGCAGCCCCTGTTATGCTGCATATGGTGGAGGTGCCTTCGGGTAGACACACGCTCTACCTTTAATTCGATTCCATAACCGGATTGGATTGGACGGACGGGAAGTGGTCACAGGTTTGGACGGGAAGAGTTCACCGGATTGGACGGGTAAGTGCCCAGTGAATGAAGTCAGACCGTTGGGTAATGTACCATAACTTTGTATATCAAAAATTGCATTAAATAAGCATATTTTAAAAATGACTACATATAATGAAACTTATTAACGAAAATAAAAGTATAATTTCTATTAAATTTATAAATATAAAAATCTCATTAAAACGAAGTAAAGAAAACTCAAACGAATTGATAATAGAAATAAAGTTTGAGATTTTAGTTAATTATACAATAACTGAATATTTCGAATTAGAATAGAGTTTGGTTTACAAGTAATGTGAAAAAAATATATAAAAAAGTTTTTAGAAAGTTTTTTCACACAAATAAAAAAAAATTTAAAACTATTTAAGACTTTTAGGTAATTGGGAGTTAATCTAAGGGTCAGTTTTATGGAGGAAAAGCAGTTAAAAAAGCAATTATAAAAGCAATAAAATGTTGAAACAGTTTAAATAAGTTTAACTATATTACAGTATTTTTTTTGCTATTTTGCGTAACACTTAAGTTAAAGTATTGAATTTAATTAGTTCTTTCGTTAGAAGTGATGATATAACACTTGTAATTCAATACATGGGATTAACTTTAACTACAGTTTTCCGCTTTTTGCTGGCAATAAAAATTTTGTTCTCAGCAATTATCTTCAGATTTATTGGCCATAAAAATGTTTTGTCGCACACCATTAAACTAAACCCAACATATGGTAGTCTTAGTCTGGATTTAAAAGAAAATAAAAATAATAATTACTCTGAATTTAAAATTAAAATAAATTAAAATAAGTTACAATTCACCGAATTTTGTTGTTTAACTTTAAAGCCAATAAATTTTGTTTCACTTAAATCTAATATTAGTATATAGGCCTAGAGTTGATATAACGATGACACGCAAGAGAGCGGCAAATCTCAACGGGGACCCGCCCGGTGAAACATCCACCCGTAGAGATGACCCACCAATTCTGGAAGCCATTGGGGACCACGACTATGATAGACAAGACGTGGTAAGTAATCCAGAAGAAGAGACACTATCTGTACCCTCGAACAGGAACAGAAGCAAGTCTGGACCCGATGGTGATGGCGAACCTGAGGTGAGATCCCTCATCACTGTAGGTGCCATAAACCCTAAGAGTTTCGACGGGAATGGAGAAGTTGATGACTGGATTGAACACTTCAGATATATTTCAAAGTGCAACCATTGGAACGAACGTATGCAAAAGCGAAGGATTCCCGTGTGTCTTAAGGATACCGCTGAACTGTGGTACAGAGAGTTCACAAAAATGGATCAAAGCTCTGATAATGAGGTGGACATACCTATACTGGATGTTTTCGACGGGTTGAGAAATGCCTTCCGCCCAAAGAACTACCGCTCAATAAATCAATCGGCTCTGATATGCAGACACCAAGGGTTGACGGAACCTGTGGGAACATATCATTACGACGTGTTGCGACTTTGCAGTAAAATGAATCCTAAAATGGAAGAACAGGAGAAGTTAACACACGTTATGAGAGGTCTCAAGTCAGGTATGCTTGAGAAAGTATTAGTGTTGGAGCCAAAAGACTGCAATGACCTGTTAGGTAAGCTCAGAAGCATTGAAGAGGCAGAGTTCCTCTCGAGTAGACGGCCGACTTATAATTACTTATTAATGAGTGACAAACCCGCTGAAACACAAACTCCACCAATAGCTATAGTTTCAGCTCCAAAACCCGCTGAAGAGGTTCAACCGCCGAACAAAGACGCAAATACCTCAATTGATAAATTGTGTAAAATGATCGAAAGTTTTATGAGTGGTTTTCAAAGCCAACAAAACTTTCAAAATTATTTTCCAAACAATTATAACCGGGGTTATCAAAGGGGAGGTTTCCGAGGAAGGGGCCGACCATTTCAGCGGACTATAGATGGACGGCCTATTTGTTACATATGTAACACTCCGGGGCATATAAGTAGGTCTTGCCCGCAGAATTCAAAACCACCCGCTGGAGCAATAATGGGTACCCCCAGTGGAAATGTCATTCAAGAGGTTGAGGGGATTCCGGAAAACCAATAATGGCGACGGAAATCACTAATTCCGTCGCCGACCACTATTGCTATAATCTTAATCTGACTCCTCATATGCTGACTATAGATGGCTTTATTAATACTGTCCCTTTTACTATGCTTTTAGATACTGGTTCCTCTCTTTCTATAATAAATAAGAAAATTATTAAATATTTTGGAGACTTATTTATAACTAAATGTTCAACTCCTTTACTTAAGTTAGCCAACGGGGAAACTATGGTTCCCGTAGGACGTGCTTATGTTACAATAGGTTTTGATAATACTCACATTAATTTAGAGGTAGTTGTTTATGATAACCTTCCCTTTGACGTCTTACTCGGTCTTGACTTTTGCTCTCTTTCCAAAATAAATATTAATTTCAATAATTTAAAACGTGAACCACAAACCACTCTTGAATTACTTCCATTTTATAAACACGAGTTTATTGAGGCTGAGACTGAAAATATATTTAAAATTAAAAATAATACAAAAATAACAAAGAATACGGGTAAATGGGTAGAAGTAGTTAGTGATCAGCAAATTCCCGCTGAATATCTTTTTGAACCTAATAAAGAAATACAATTAAAATCTTTCATTATGTTATTTGATTCATTGATCAAAAAAGAAGAGAATAACTCATATGTGTTTATTGTAAATCCCAATTCTTACGATACTGTAGTTAGAGCCAATACCACAATAGGAAAGTTTTATAATTTCGACAAAAGCTCAACGGGTACCCGTAGAAGTTCAGAACATTATACTGATCTTTCAGATTCAACGGGGTCCCGTAGAAATTTAGGGAATGCTGTAGAGCCCTCTGAACCCATAACTAAAACAGAGGAAACAATTAATTTTAATATTAACACTAATTTGAGCGAAAAACAAAAAGAGATTTTAACTAACTTTCTTAACTTAAATCGAAGTATTTTTGCACGCAATATATACGAACTAACACGTACTAACTTAACCACCCATCGAATTATAACCGATGACGAAGAGCCCATACATAGCGCTCCTTATCGTGCTGGTCCAAAGGAAAGACAAGCGATGGTTGAACAGGTGGACGATATGTTAAACTCTGGCATAATACGAGATTCTATGAGTCCCTATTCGTCACCCGTTGTAATGGTTAAGAAACCTAATGGAAAACTTCGATTCTGTATCGATTATCGAAAGTTAAATTCAAAGACAAAAAAAGACAGTTACCCATTACCACGTATCGATGACCTACTCAACGCTTTCAGCGGGTCAAAAATGTTTTCAACGCTTGACATGGCCAGCGGGTACTGGCAAATACCCGTTGAAAATGATGACATCGAGAAGACAGCTTTCATAACGCCGTTTGGGCTATACGAATTTGAAGTGATGCCCTTTGGTTTAGCGACCGCTCCGGAGACCTATCAAAGAATGATCGACAGATTAATAGCCGGTCTCAAATATATAACATGTGTTGCATACCTTGATGACATCATTGTCTTCTCCGAAAACTTTGACAATCATTTGGAACGATTGAATAATCTATTCAATGCTATAAGTAGAGCAAACCTTAAACTCCAACCAGACAAATGCTATTTCTGTAAAGATGAGATTAAATAACTTGGATGGGTCATCACCGCTGAAGGTAAAACGCCCGACCCGGAGAAAGTAAAGGCGATATCTGAGTTCAAAACCCCTTTGAATAAAAAAGATATTAAAAGCTTCCTTGGGATGGCAGGGTACTATAGAGACTCAATAGAAAACTTCAGCCAAATCGCAGAACCATTATTGAATCTACTCAGAAAAAGAGTTGAATTTATTTGGACGGAATGTGAAAACGAATCTTTTGTGAAACTAAAACAATCACTTACCAGTTCACCGGTTCTTGTTCATTATGATCAGAATCTCAACATAAGACTACACACAGACGCTAGTTATTACGGACTTGGTTATGTACTGTGTCATGTAATTGATGGTTCTGAACACCCCATCAGATATGGCAGTCGTTCTTTGAAAAATTGTGAAACGAATTATGGTGTCACTGAACTCGAGTGTTTGGCGGTTGTCTGGAGTATCACTCGAAATCGACATTACTTATTGGGACATCCCTTCGAAGTGATCACAGATCACCATTCATTGTGCTGGATGTTAAGAGCTAAGGACCCCAGCGGTCGAATTTGTCGGTGGGTTTTAAAATTACAGGAATACGACTTTAAAGTTACCTATAAGAGTGGTAAACAACACTTGGATGTGGATAGTTCAAGTAGAGCACCACTACCCGTTGAAGACGATAATGAAGATTATCACCTATTGTTTAACATTGAAACAATTGATTTAGTGACACTTCAAACGGAAGATGAATGGTGTTGTAAAATAAAAGATAAATTAAAAGAATTAACTAAACCTTATAAAACCGGTGGAAAGTGTTACGAGTTTGTGGATGGTGTTTTATATCGAGTTATTGATGATGGTCATCAAATCATTCATCAATTGCTTGTTCCTAAAGAAATACGAAAAGACATATTGCATACTATGCACGATGACCGAACCAGCGGACATTTAGGCATAATTAAAACGTACACTAAATTAAGGACTCGATATTTTTGGCCAAAGATGTTTCGTTCAGTGAGTCGTTATGTGAATCGATGTATTGACTGTCAGACAAAAAAACCACCCGTAGGCAAACCGTTGGGCTACGGGCAAATGATGGAAACTTCGATTGTTCCGTTCTCAACCGTTGGATGTGATCTCTTAGGGAAGTTCCCAAACTCACACAATAATAAACTGTACGTAATCGTTTGCACCGACCACTGCACCCGATATGTCATAACTGGTGCCTTAGATGACATCAAAGCGGAAACCGTTGGAAAGTTTATTATTGAAAATGTAGTGCTTGTTCACGGAGCACCTGACACTCTACTCACAGACCAGGGTAAGCAATTTACTTCTGCTCTAATGCAATGCTTTTTGTATTGTATGTCTACAATGCATGTGAGGACTAGTGCATATCACCCGCAGACCAACGCAGTAGTTGAGAACTTTAATAAAACCTTAGCCAATATGTTGTCCATGTACTGCAATTCTGATCAGAGGAACTGGGATGAAGCCCTTCCTTATGTGACTTTTGCATACAACACCTCTGTACATGAAACCACAAAAATGAGTCCATTCCAGTTGCTTTTTGGACGGGAGCCTAGACTCCCCATTGATGTCCTTCTGAAAGCACCTGTTGGATGTGAGTTCGCATTTTCATTCGCCGAAAGAATGGAAGACTCACGTGCTCTGACCAGGCTAATGATTAAAGAGAAACAAATCAAAAATAAGATTAATTATGATAATAAAAGAAATGATTTTAATTTTAAAATTGGAGATAAAGTTATGGTTTATACTCCAGTTCGAAAGGTAGGAAAATCAGAAAAATTATTACACCGGTATTTTGGTCCTTATACAGTAACTGAAATTAAATCACCGGTGAGTATAAAAGTTGAAAATAAAGAACAAAATAGAAAAGAAGTCGTTCATATTAGTAGACTTAAACCATATAAAAATGACTTTGAGATAAATATTGATGAATCAGTTGAACAATCAATAGACAATATTGACAATACAAATATGTTAAATCCTATTGAAAGTGATACTAATGATATCAATAATAAAACAATACTACCCGCTGAGGAATGTAACGATAATGTTGTAGATAATGTATTACCTCAAAATGTTTCTGAAAATAATGGTTTGTGTGGAGATCAACCAATTATAGAAGCACCCGTTGAAATTACATCTGAAAACGGGTTAGACAATAAAACAAATCAGAAATCCTCTAATTGTGAAGTAATTAAAAAAGGGAGGTTTGCAAGACTTATTAAGCTTCCAAAACGTTTTAAAAAGTAATTAAAAAAAAAGATAAATAAAAAAAAATTTTTGTATAAAATTATATACATTTAAAAAAACAGTCAAAAAAATATATAAAATCAAAATAACCAAAAAAAAAATACATAAAAAAATAAAAAATAAAAAAAAAATTAAAATTTTAAAATACACAAAAAAAATATATTAAATAATAATATATACTTAAATATGTAATCATCCTTAGTTCTTAATAGATAACCAAATTTTAAATCTTAATTCAATTTGAATATAAATATATGAATTCAACGGGTGTTAACATATATGCAGTGACCACCAAAACTATAGTTGAATTCAACGGGTGTTAACATATATGCAGTGACCACCCAAAACTATAGTTGAATTCAACGGGTTTTAACATATATGCAGTGACCGCCAAAACTATAGTTGAATTCAACGGGTTTTAACATATATGCAGTGATCGCCAAAACTATAGTTGAATTCAACGGGTGTTAACCTTATGAAGTAACCGCCGAAACTATAGTTGAATTCAACGGGTGTTAGCATTTATGCAGTGTCCGCCAAAACTATGGTTGAATTCAACGGGTGTTAGCATTTGTGTAGTGACCGCCAAAAACTATAGTTGAATTCAACGGGTGTTAACATTATATAGTGACCGCCAAAAACTATAGTTGAATTCAACGGGTGTTAACATTATGTAGTGACCGCCAAAAACTATAGTTGAATTCAGGAACTTAGGAACAGGAATTACGGAACTTTGTGGCGTTCAAAGATACGCCACAGGCTGGGCAAAACTGCGAGTGGTCCTTCCAATAGAAGAAGTTAGCAGTCACCCCGTCGGCTTCGTCAGTGTTCCCGAAGAAAGAAGCCTTTTGGTACTCAAAGAACAGTTTTTCAGTGGCCGGCTCTTTATAAGCATTTGCCAGTTCCACTGCTTCATCATGAACTCTGGTAACAATTGGTGGTATTGACTCTGGAGGGCTAACGGGGAAGACCAGAGTAGTTATTGGAGTTTTAATAATAGACGCGTGAAGCAACCCAGTCTTTGAGATTTTCCTATTCTTTAAATTATCAGCTTTCGAAGGAATCTTATCGGATTTAGACTTTTTAGTCCTTTTGGACTTAGAGTGAGTGTCGGTAGACCCGACGACTTCAGGCTCACTTTCAGGAGAGCTAACATAACCATCCGTTGGTTTCGGAGCAGAAGTACTCAGCGGTGTGATGTTGTTGGAAGGGGAAGCTGAGGCTGCAGACTCAGCGGTCATTGCCGACAATTCACCCGCTGAATTCTCTGGTGACTCAACCCGCAGAACAGAAACATTTGGCGGGAATAATAGAGAATAAGTTAAAGAGCTGTATAGTAATAAATCAAATATTAAATATAGTGCAGTTATTAAGGAAAATATGACATACGCGCTCTGTTTAATTGCATTGAATCTAAGATTCAATGAGTGGTTCTCAATGGCCAACTTTTTGTTGCGCTCATGAACTTCTTTGGAGTCGAGATCAACTGTCTTATTGATGGTTTGTAGAGCCTCTTCACGGGTCTGACTCTCAGTCAACTGTTGTTTGAGTTCGGTGTTCTCAAGAGTCAGCGCTTCCACCCGCTGACCCAACTCATTAATGGCAGTCTGATGTCGAGGACAATCCTCACATTGGATTGGAGTCTAACGAATAAAGGTGTTTAGGGAAAGACTAAATAATTAACACAAAACAAACCATATTAGTTGAGACTGAATGGGATTCAGTGCACTTTCTTTTGTTTGCTTCTTGTAGTCCCATTTGAAAGTAAATCCTGTTCCTATCCATGGGTGACACCGCCTCATACAGTGATTGATACATAACTTCCACCGGAGGAAGTTGTCCGGCACGGGGTGTTGAATGACGGGGATTAGATGTCGGTGGTGTTAGAGAAGAAGAGATAGAAGTTGTGTTGTTTTGCATCTAATAAGTGATTGAATTACGGGAAATAAATTTAAGAAAATACGTAAAATATGCGTAAAAAAAGAAGTTAAAGTTGTTGTTAAGTATATAGTGCTATAAACCTGTTCGTTATTGTCGGTATTGTCTGACATGATGTGTTCCTGAGGTCAGATGTACGGATATGTGACAAAACTGAAGAATGTTTAAGAAAATATGTGAATAATTGAGTTATTTATGAATTAAATGATGAAATAATTGGATATTATTTATAAATCAAACACCAGAGAACAGACCCATTTAACAGACCCGTAGAAACTCCCCACAAAACAGACCCACAGAACAGACCCGTAGAACATCCCACAAAACAGACCCACAGAACAGACCCGTAGAACATCCCACAAAACAGACCCACAGAACAGACCCGTAGAACATC
>JAQFZR010000104.1:0-10238 GCA_034696065.1 Gustavia microcephala | reverse complement strand
ATAACCGATTGAATATAAATTCTTACCTATGACTTCAAAACGCTATATCTCTTAAACCAATTACCAGCCAAACTTTTTCTCTTGCAGAATATTAGATACCAATATACTAAAGTTGTATACAAAAAAGAATTAATTTCTGAACTCTCGAAAAATTTTTATAACCGATTGAATATAAATTCTTACCTATGACTTCAAAACGCTATATCTCTTAAACCAATTACCAGCCAAACTTTTAGTCTTGCAGAATATTAAATACCAATATACTAAAGTTGTATACAAAAAAGAATTAATTTCTGAACTCTCGAAAATTTTTTATAATCGATTGCATATAAACCCATACCTGTGACTCCAAAACACTATATCTCCTAAACCATGTGTCAGCCAAACTTGTAGTTTACAAGAATATTAGATACCGAAATACTAAAGTACTATAAACAACAGATTTTATATACTTACTTCAACCTCAAATCTTTAGAAAAATGAAAATAAAAAATTCAACAAATATTTAACCCAAAACCATTTATTAAGATTTCATAAAATTAACTTATATATCGAATACAAATTATTGCAATAATTGAATAAAAAAAAAGGTTTATAAAATAAAAATCAAAATTCAAATTAGTTTTAAAAAAATATTATTCATATTTTCGACACTCGTAGTCTTCATAAACCAATTTGTCGAGAGTGGTTATGTCATCCAAAACATTTGCGATGAGAGTTAACGATTTCTCATAACAGTCTTCTTTGCACGATTGATCCCCGTGAGCCTTCAAAAGAATTCCTCGGGGTTTCGCGTTATGAGGATCCATTGCCACAGCGTTCTCAATTGAAGAGAGTGCCCATTTTCGAGTCGCATTCTTAGGAAGAGAATCAAAATAACGGTCTTCAGACCAAAATCTAATTAGTAAAAACATTAACTAATAATCTAAAGTTAAGATACATACATGTTCGAAGCCTTGAGCCAAGTTCTGTACTAACAAACAATACATTTGTATGTATTGTTTTTGAATTGCCAGCAATCCCGAAATTCGACATTACCATATATATAGATAATGGGTACATGTCCGCATTTTCTTGTATCATTCTACGGACTGGAATCAAACCGCTCTTATACCTTCTCCCAAAATCTTTATATTCCTTATTGAAGGCGTTCCGTTTGAATGAATTATGGAAGGGTGAGCCGATCACAATCTGTGAAATGTAGATTTTTGGGTGACGATTGACCATTACCAAATACCACTTATTCACCAAAATCTCTAAGAATTTCAATTCTAATGTTTTGGTTTTATCCTGATTCATTCTAATTCAGTAAGAATACTATATTATGTAAACTTAAGTTCGTATATATAATTAATGACTTACGTAAAAAAACCCACGGCGTGATGAAAAAGATTTCTAGTTATACAATAATCCAGAAGTTGATTAAGAGCTAAGGTATAATCACTTCCGATTGGATTAGCAGATGTGGGTGAAGATTGTCTAACACACCAATTTCCCGAACATCCTGATGACGGAACTCCACCAGGATAAGTCCAACTAAAATGAGCCGTGGTGTCTTCGACGTTTTCTAACGGTTCCAATGAGTTTTGCGATTCGGGATATCCCCACCATCTGACCAAATAACGTCTTTGCCCTGCCTGAGTCACTTCCCCAATAATACTTTCTATAAAGTGTTTGCCATTTTGTCCGCGAGGCCGAGACTTACACGCAACACGTGGAGCCGGTGTTCGAAATATAACATTAGTCAAATCTCCATAATTGACATCTTTTGGCAGATAAGTACTAATGATATTTGGAGGTCTCTCTAAACTCTTCGCATAAGCAGACAACTCCAAAGTACAATCAAATATCTATACAAAACAAAAATTAATATCAATTTGGATGAGAATATAGTAAACTTACATCTAATTCAGGGATTGAATTCCATTGTCTAATGAACTCCTCATTAGAATCATCCAAATCTGTCTGTGAGTTGTGAGATTCGACTTCTCCTTCTGAATCTGAATTCACAGCCATTTCAATTTCAGTTTCCTTTGGTTTGTTCGAAGGTTTAACTGTTCTTTTAATCCTTTTATAATTATTAAGTCCCACTTTGGGTGTCTTCTCCTCCTCTATTAAAGATCTTTTATTATTAATAGTGGGTGCCGTAACAATACCCAAGACCTTCTTCGAGCGAGTTCTCATACCAGATATATATTTAGACATCTTTATTACTGAATACAAATTGAATATCAAAATATGTAAACATCAATATCATATGACTTACCAATAACCAGAAATGATATTTAATGTTTGATTTAATGACTTTGATATATTATTAAATATTACGAGTAAGAATTGTTGTTTAATTTAAAGTTTAGTTATTATTAAAATTATTAGATGAGATGTTTGACGAAAACAAACCTAAACAAAATCAAAATCAAAACAAACTCACGTGCAGTTGTTTATCTACTTAAGTGAATACAGAAATTACGTCTTACTAAATAAAATAAAAAAATACTGATTAAAATAACTTATATATATCATTGGTTTGCATAAAATTGATTGATTAATAGATTAATACTTATAATTTTTATTCATAGTTTGAATATATGAATAGATATATTGATTAAGTGCAATCAATCGGTCACTTAATCAATAGAATGAGAAGTATTTTGCGTAACCCGGTGTGCACTTGTTTTCATATTTGTCTTCAGTATAGATTCGAAGATAAATATAGAAAACGGAAGCACTTCTCTTTACACACCATATAATTTTTCGTAAATTTGTACAAATAAATTTAATTGTGTTTATTTGTAAAAACCTATGGACAGGCTGTGTTCAAACATAAGTTTTGGCACAACATTGCTTGGTAAACCAAGTCAACATAGGGCTGTCCGAAGTGAGAATCTAAGAAAGGATAGTTTGTGAAAATAGACGCGGTATTTAGCCGGCTACCCCGTAGAAGGGAATTGATGTTCTCTTCAGGGTTTTGGCGCCCCGGACTCGCCGTTTACGTTTAAACTGTTTAAAACAATTACTTTAATTATATCTCTGTTCGATTAGTAAGCAATAATTGATGTTGAACTAAAGAATAATTTTGAATTCCAGTTTCTCATACTTAATTCCAAGTAAAATATGTAATGTTAAAAATAACATATTTAAGACTTAACGAAAATTCAAGAAAGATTTATTTTATCTTGAATTTATGAAATAAATAAAACAAATTTGAAACTTTAAAGAATTTTATTTAAGAATTAAAAATAAAATACATTAAAAAATGAAAAGTTATATATAAAAATTTGGATACAGAATACATATATAATGCTAATTAAAACCCGAAATGGGCTGTAAAATCATTCTTTATACACATTATAAAGTGTTTAAACGATTCTTTATGGCTCGCAATTTATCCAATTTCTCTCTAATCATTCCAAATGTTTCAACATTTATTCTTTTCAAAACTTCTTCATCATTAAGATGATAATAATATCTTGCGAGGCATATCAGATGAGTTCGACCATTTTGAAGAATGAGTGTTATCCAATATTCTATACGATTAAGTATTAAAATCTTTAATTGTCTGGTCAATTCGGTATTAAAATTCCGGCTTCTGCAAAAGTTTAAATATCCTTCCAAATGAGATATGACACCGAAGTCAATGTTAACTTCGTCGAAAGTAGAACTAGCTTTACCAATAGCTTCAATTAAATTAACTCTCATTTGTTCCATTATCTAAATGAAAAAAAGTAATATTTATAAAAATATTTTGCCTCAATGAATAAATAAATAAAATATATCTGATCCGACCCAATGCAACTTCTATTCTAACAAAAAAAAAATGTATAAAATGAAAATTTTATGTAAAATAAATATATAACCAATCAAATGCTAAGAATAACTTTGAACATCCAATAAAAAAATACTATATGCCTTTCCCACAGATCCTAACATATTTCCTTAAAATACTTCTTTTGTATTCAGAATTCTTTTGTTACTACTTACCCTCAATCGTTAAAAAAAATTTATACTAAAAATTATTACAGCAAAATAAAATATAATGGGATTAGGGATAACGTTACACATCTGTTACATGCTGCTATGAGTCCCCATAATTCACAAAATATAAATATAGAGATAAACTAACAATAGATTTTTCCTTTCACATACAAAAAATATATATGCAAAGTTGAACAATAGCAACCCAACCAGTTGACGGGAAGGCCTAAGCAGTAGCCCAAATATTTTCATTTATCACAAATCCAAAGTTAAGTGTAAAGATTTTTTTTGTGTAAAAGTTTACTATCTTTTAGTTATATAAAATCTAACAAACTATAAAGTTATTACAAAATGTGTTATCGATGTGTTCTAGTTATGAGTTATTTAAAAACCCAAAACAAAGTATTAATTAAATCCATATTAGAAGAAAATTTTTGTGCTTTTATGCTCTTAGCTAAAATGGATAAGTTTAGTGAAATTCTCAAAGGTTTACCAACTGCTTTGAATCATTTAAGTGAAGATTTATATTTCAAATGCGAAAATATGGTGTTACAATATTTCAATATTTTAGTTCAAATAAATAGACAATGCGATGAAATTTTCTTCACAACCAAAAGATCCAAACAAATTGATTATAATCTAATTAAAAAACTATGCGAAGAAGTGTTTAAAGAAAATAAACTTGAAGTGAAAGTTAAATCCATTTTTACGGAAATATGTTACCCAAGCCAAAATTTTTCAATTTAAATGACTAATAAATATATAACCAATTAACTAAAAAAAAACCTTGTATGAAACTATTGAATACTTTCACATAATATAAAATATTATATTTTATACTTTCCATTGTATTACCTAATAACATAATTTATAAACATTAATTGATTGATTTATTTGAATAAAACACTTGTATAATCCAATAAAAAAAAAAAAATTTTTTTAATTTAATTAAAAACAGTTATTTTCATTTACAATAATTGATACATATACAAATATGAGACTTATGATATAGAAAGAAAAAATTTTAATTATGAGATATTTTTAATAGTACGAATAAATCTAGAAATGAGTACATATAAGTGATTTATTCTTCTCAAAGATTGAGAAAAGTTATCAATTAAGTTATGTTTATCATCTGATAATGAAATAAGAATTGTAAAGCAAACAATCAATTTTTCTTTGGCATCAGCGATAATGTATTTCCATTGACGTAAACGCTTTAGTGTTTCCAATCTCAGTCTTCCTACCAATGGATGTACGAAATAGGATTGTTCACAGAGTTGTAAACGATGAACAGTACGTCTAATCAAATCAAGTTGAGGTTCGAGAGAGTTACAGATTATTAATATTCTTCCTCTAATAAAATTATACGGCCTCTCGTAATCTTCCATTTTTTTCAATAAATGGACAAATGAGCTAAAAATAATTTAATCCAATTTAACACTACTTAAACACAGTTTTTTTTAAAAATAACAATTTTGAAGTTTAAAATCTTAGTCAAAAAAATAATAAATAGGAGTGACTAAAAAAAAATGTCACAACCAATCATATTACAGGTCTCCTCCTATCACCTATTCTAATAAAAAAAAACACTAAAAAAAAATTCAACAAATATTATTCAATCAAATTAATTAATTTTATTTGAATAAATGAACTGAGTACATCAAATAGTAAAATTTACGTCAATTTCAATAAACAAATAAAAAAAATATATATTTAAATCAAATGTTGCTGATAATGCTATTGAATTCGTCTGCCTTTAATTCAATTCTCCGAAGTTGTAGAATAGCCAACCAAAACATTCTGTCCGCACTCATGATCTCATTAGCAGAGAAATTAAAATTGCTCAAATAAACCAATTTGCTTTTTGCTTCTTCTACAAATAACTTCCAAGTTTGTAAACGTCCTAATGGGACAGTCTTCAGTTTATTAAAAATTTGATTTGAAGTACTTATGTTGTTTTGTTTATATAAATTGAGTAACTCAATTCTCGATTCGATCTCACTGTATTTTTCTTCTATTTGTAAACAAATATTTCGAATCCTTCTAAAAGTCTCATTAAGTGAACGTGCAGTTAACTCAACAGTAGGGAAAAAGCTAAAAAAAAATAATAATAATAATAAATATACATTTAAATAGTAAAATTCATAAATAAAATTATTTGTAATCCGTTACCTCATTATTGGAATTACGTTTATAATAACTAAAACAATAGAATATAAGTTACAACACGACTTCTAGCGAAATAACTTCTCTTAGAATAATCACCTAAATAAATAATTTTATATTCTGCATAATATCTATATCCCTGTTACGTCGACAGATTAAATGCGCAGAATGTTGACCAATGAAACATTTTTTTTCAAAACCATTGTTATATTTCCCTAAACTCTCTCTAACTCATGTCAATAAAATTTATTACTTTCTGACTAAACCATAGATTTCCATATACGTATATACAATATCATAAAAAGTATCCCTGAAAATATTTTTGTGTAACAAACACAATCATATGCAATAACCTATAAAACAACCTTTTTTTAAATTTTATGACAATATTAGCTCATTTATAAAATTTGAAAATCAAAAACAGTTCAAATTAATAATTCAATTGCGACTGACCTTAAAGTAATCACTTACATCGTATAAATATGACTTATTCATACATTGTCTATTACTCTTATCAATTCTTTTTAAAATTAATATAACAATGCACAGAATTAAATCTTTTTTACAAAATAGAGTACCAAACAATAGATGAAATAATTTGGGTCCAGTTTGTAAACATTCAAATAAGCGAAACCAAACCAACAAATTACAAAATTTTTGACCATTTCCAAGAATTATTTTAAGAATGGCACACACTATTGGAATCAGTCTCAAGGATCTATTTGGGAAATTACGAGATAGAGAGTCGTTATTGTTGATGACAATGTCTCCACATGACATCACAGACGAGAAAATAAAAGAAGAATTGGATAAGAATCAACAAGCAGTTAAGCTTTTGAAAAAGACAGAAAAACTTATTAATAAACACCATAGATCAAAGAAGTCCAAGTATCTAACTAGAGCAAATTTTGCAATGGAAGTGTTTGGGAGATATATCAAAATGTTAGACCCAAAGTTGCCATTCGACATAGAAAATGACGTTGGTGGGCACACCACTTCTTGCACAAAATGTCAGGAGAAGTTGAAAAATAAACTAAGACAACAGCCAGAATTTAAAAACCTCCCTACCTGGCGTGATCAAAGAGAAGTTATAAAAGAAATCCATAACGAAGTCTCAAAACTTGACGAAATAATGTCAAGATTGGAGATTGTAGACGAGAGAAAGGATTAATCATAAAAAGGTAAAACAAAGCAAATAAATTTATATTTGAAACTTTCTTCCATTCAAATCACACCGAAATCCCCAACTTTATTTACTTAATTAATATAAAACATTTTAAAATCAAATAATTTTATTGTTGATTAAAATATGATTTAAAGTTATCCTTATCAGAAATATAAATCAATAAATAATTCAGTTGCGATTGACCTTAAAGTAATGATCAACTACAACATCATATAAGTCTTTGACCTTTTCATACATTGTTATAAACAATCCAATTATACCAAATGGGCGGTTTAACCGAGTGGAATAATTAATGAAGTTAGTCAGTAATTCTTGACGCGCTTCCCTCAAATAAAGCTCCCAATCTCGTAGTAAATCGATTAACTCGTTCTTTCGTTCCAAAGTGACATTCGCTGCCGTGTCTTCATTTCGTAACAAATTAAGTGTCTCTCTGTTCTGTAACATTCTATCTTCAATCTCTCGAATTATAATTCTTGCCTTATTTATCGATTGATAGAAATCATGCCGTAAACCCTCCATAACTAAATAATTACAATAACAAAAGAAAAAAAAATTTCGTTAAAATATAACTTAAACTTTAAAATATTTATATTCTCTTACCTTATAGTTTAAATTCCTTGAATATGTTTTATGAAATCACAAAATATTTTGAATTCTGAGGTTTATATTATATAATAGAAACAGAGGTACGTTATTCATAGGCAAATATACGTATGTACTTATTTACCTTTAGACCAATAGCAAACTTTCTATTGAATATTATAAAAAGATATTATTTTATTTGTGTCCAAACCGAAACATTAAAAATAAACTTTTATGGTCTTAAAATGTAAATCACATTTCTATAATATTTTCTTTACAATAGTCTCAAAGTAATAAATATACAAACTTTACATTGAAAGCTCCAAACATCTGTATCCTGTCATTGATTTTATTTTTTTTTACGACGAACATTTTGCATAAAATATAAATCTAACAGAAAATCTTAAATTTAATACCACTTTAACAATTTATTTTGATAAAATTCATTAATCATAGTTTATATATGACATGTAACATCTGGACCTCAACCACCCCACTGAATTTCTTTATAAAGTATTCCATTAATATTCCTTATACATCCTAAATACTCATAAATAAAATATAACTTTAAATAAAATTAATGTACTTTTTCAGATTAAATCTAAAACATCTGTTATAATCAAATAAACTAGTTGAGGTAGGCGTCACAAAATTTAAACCAATCCAGAAGTAGTGATTACTAAACTTATTTCTCTTTAAAGCCAAGATATTTAACAATTTTGAATATTCTTTTATGAGAGTTCTTTCAGTGTACTCATCCTTTCGATTGAATTATTCTAAAGTAAAATTTTAATTCTGTTTTCAACATTTAATTCCGTTTTTTTTTGAATAATATTTTTCTGTTTCCTAATTTACTATAGTTCTTAACTTATAGTTATCAAATAAAATAAGTGGAGGTGCTTGCACCTTCAAGGTGCTATCTTCTTTTGTTTTTATAATCAGTGAAAATAATGTCTGATGAGACAGGTTTATATACTCACGATGTTCGTGATCAATACCTTAAAGAAGATTTAGAACGACTCTTCACAATCAGCTCAACTTTGATAGCAAACGTTTCATCTGATCTAAACTGTTTGGTAAATGGACTCGAAAAAGCATCACTCATTAGAAAAGAAGCCATGAGCCATAACAACCGTGAAAACGTATGTAAGTTAAGAATCACTTTATTTGAAGTCGATTGCCTTATACAAAGAATACGAAATGATACAACAAAACTGAATGTTATTTTGGAAGAAATTAATGAAAGACAGTAAAGATCAAATATGATATGTATAAGTTTATGAATAAAAAGCTTTTAGAATTATTTTCTTCAGAAGGTACTTTTGAGTCTAGAATAAACACATTAAAAGAACACAAAACTCTTGCATTAAACTCTAGTAGAAATTTGATCAGAATTTTCAATTTACCAAATGTTTCAACAACTCTACCACTAGTAATTGCTAGAGATTATGAAGTACTTTCTAAGAAATTTGAAATAGCAATCAATATACAAGAAGAACTTAAAAATAATTCAGTTAAAGTAGATGTTAAAACAAGGAAAGAAAGTTTGGAAACGAGATATGATATGTATATTGAGAATATCTATAATTCTTACACAAAAATAAACAAAGATCTTAATGTACTTAAAAAAGAACGTCCATTCTTAGAGAAAGAAACTCTTTTTAAAGATCTGTCTAGAGATTTTGATAAGAAAAGTGTTCAGAGTATTTTAATATTTTGGTATTAACCTAAAATAATATCATTTGACTTAAAATAAATATATAATGCCAAGTGACAAAGACTCAATCGATATTATAAGAATATTTAACTCACATAAACATTATGCTCTTGACTCCTCTCGTAAAATAATAAATATTACAACCTTACAACTGTTATGCGAAACAAATATACTCGATATTCAAAACGACTATGAATTACTTTACTTTGAATACGACAGTGTAATTGCTCTAAAACAACTTATAATGAGACATAAAGAAAAAATTGATCATTTACAACGCGCTTATCAAGAACAGTTAACAGACATATTAGATCGGCACGATCAAATCAATTTAAAATTAACTGAACTAGAAAAGAAAGCACCATTTATAAGAAAGCTCTCTAGTTTTAATGAACTCTTTAAAATGAACGATATTCAATAACTAGTAAAAAAAAACAATGAAACCTAAGTCTACATATATGTCTCCTTTTGTGCGCGAACGCAAAGAATATTATGACAAATTTATTAAATATCTCGACTTTATCAGAAATAAAGCATTAAATAAGCCAACTATATGTTTGAGTGTAATCGACACTTTATCTGATAAACACAAAGAATCCATTGAAA
>JAQFZR010000103.1:0-10293 GCA_034696065.1 Gustavia microcephala | reverse complement strand
AAAAATTAATTAAATATGAAAATAAATGCAAAATTCTATATCCGAGTAATTGTTTGGAAAGATATTATTATTATTTAAATAAACAATCAGTTTATGCTAAGCTTTCCAGTTGTATGTTTATCACTCATGGACCAGAACAGGACATATTGGTTGAAATATTTCCTGAATTAAGATTTTCTTCATTTATATGTAATTGTGGCGGACTATTAGGGATGTGGTTAGGAATGTCTATTTGGATTTTATTCAAGCAAATATTTAAAATCCCAAAAATAATTTTTAAATTAAATAATAAGAAGATCAAGATTTTATTTCAAATTATTTCAATATTAATTTGTTTCTGGTCTATTATATCAAACATCATTCATTGTTAAACAATATTTGAGTTATAAAACTGTCGTTAATATGAAGTTTGAAGAAACAAAATTTATTAAAATACCGGCGATTACTCTATGTTTCCCACAATATATTTCAAATTATAAAATGTCGAAACATATTTTTAATAGCGATTTCAATAGATATCCAATATTGAAAAAATTAAATGATTTAAGTTTTGATATAATTTCTAACTCAACGCCTTATAATTCAATTAAATGGTTTGCAAAAAATAATACATCTTATGAATTCACTTCATTTGTAGAATCATTTAATATTCCCGCACAAAGAAAATGTTTCACATTTATTACTGATTTAAATAGGAAATGGAGAGAAATTTATATTGATTTAAAAGAAATTGAAATAAATTTACAACATTTCGATAAATGGTTTTCATATGATTTATACAAATATGAACTTTCAGAGCATAGTATAAAAAACAAAGATGACCAACCACAATTATATCTTTCAATACATTCTCCTATTAATATTCCAGAAATAAATTCTTATAACTTTAAACCTATTAAATTTGAATTTGAGTCAAACATAGTATTTAGTTCAATTGAGAGCCGATTATTGCCTCCAAAATATGAGACAAATTGTCATAATTATGATTTGGACGATAGATATACTCATATAAACACCAGAACTGATTGCATACATAAATGTTTTATAAAAAATCTTAAAGAAAAATGTAAAACAAATTTTATATTTTCTAATTTTTTAAGAAAAGACTTTCTCAGAAATGATCAAGATGAAATATTTTATAAAGATACTCCTAATATAAATATGGATATTAATAATACAATTCGAAGTTGTATTCATAATTACACTTTACTTAATTATGTTACTCACTATTTGTTTTGTGTGAAATTATGTCCAAAAAATTGTTTTGAAAAAATATATGAGTTTTCAGTCAAAGAAAATTTTAAACTTATGTCTAATAGAAAATTCATAAAAATTACTATAAAACACAATCAATTGCCGGATCAGATCATTGAACACATGCCTGAAATGAATTTTATATCATTAGTTTCTGAATTTGGAGGACTTTTGGGAATTTGGTTGGGAATAGATTTTTTAAATATTACATTTATTATTTTTACAGAAATTTATCACAAATTCTACCCAAAATTCATTATTGTTTAAACAATAAATAATTATTATTTTCTTTAATTATTTAAATGTTACTGAATTTAATAATCAAAACATTCATATAATTTAATTCATTTAATGAAGTTTAATAAATAAGGAAAAATTGTTAACTAAATATACTTTATATGTAACATAGAGTAAATTTTAAATTCTGAATAAATCTTAGTCCTTATTTTAATTTTGAATTTAATATCATTATTCTTGTCGATTTCTAATATGTTAATTATAGTTTTTAGTAATAACTCTAAATACCATAAAAATTTTAAAAATATTTTACACAAGTGATTATTATGAGAGTAAAATTAAATTATTTTATTAATTTGTTTATTTTCTACTCAAAAAATAAGAATTTTGGTAAAAACCATTTTGAAATCGACACTTCGTTCCAACGCAATCCAATATCAACAATTTTGAAGAGTAAAAACACACGTCCAGTGCTCTGTAGTCATGCAAGATAGAGAAAAGACACCATTACATAAAATGTTCAATGGGTCCACCCGCAATCAATGGTATATAAATAATTTCTGAAAAAGTTCAATCAACACTTACAAACAACACGTAGTAAATTTCCATTACTAGTATAGTGTCATTTTTCTATCTCGCATAATTACAGAGCACTGGACGTGTGTTTTTACTCTTTAAAATTGTTGACATTGGATTGCGTTGGAACGGAGTGTCCGATTTCAAAGTGAATCATTCAATACTGTTTCTGTCATACTCTTTAGCTTTAAGTGACGGTTAGTGTAAAATACTCAGATTCACCTGTATAATATTAAACCCCGTATCTGATCTAAACTGAAACATAAATAATTTGACATAAAATAACAGTTGTATTAATTATATGCTATAATCTCAGCTGAAACACAATTTGGTTCAATTGAGTTTCTGACACTTTTGTAAACTTTTGAAATTATTATAATAAAATTATAATTTCATTATTAATATATTTCGAACTATTGTTAATTGCTTTGAATTTTGTTTGAGTTGAAAGAACTGTTTTCAAAATACTTATTCTGATGACATATTAAAGAATGGGAATCAACGAATAGGTATTGTTTAACTTATCCAATAGCATATAAACCAATTTGCCAACAATTTATATTTGTCAATGTAGTGTCAAAAACTCCTATACACAACAATATAATAGACTTAATTGCATTTAAATGAGAATTTGTTGGAAAAGAGATTTAATTTATAATTATTTTTCAAAAATAATTGTTTTGTTTTGTTGATAATTAAAATCATATAAAAATTATAGCATAAAAATAAAATAATTAAATTTTATGTATTGATTCAAAATTAATGGTATTGTTTTTCTGCTAAATTTATCAAATAATTTAATTTAATAATCGATATTAAATTATATTTCATAAATAAATTTAATTATATTTATAATAAAAAATGCTGTAAACTCAGAGATGTGAGAATTTTTTTTTGTTTTTTTAAATAAAGAAAATAAAAGGAAAATATTAAATAATGATAAAAATATTGTTTGAGAGTTAAAACTTCAACTTTTAAAAAAATTGTTCCAATTATTATTATAAATCTAAGATAATAAACAAATCATATAACATGTCTACGATAGGGATGTAACAGTTTTCAACTCATACAATCGCTTTTAACAAACACAATAACGACAACAAATATAGCAAAAAATAAATTTAAATTCATTTTAAAGACAAAAACTAACTTCCAATTAAAATTTGTTGAATTATTTGTTAAACCAAGAGTTAATTTACTTAAATAAGAGTAAAATATATACAACATTCATAATTTATGAAATAACATAAATAACGTTTTAAATTTACAATTTGAATTTTTAAGTTTTTGAAATTCCGCTCTAATTCAAAAAATATAAAAGATACTTCTCTCTAAGCATCTTTATTCGATTCGGCGTGCCTTATTTAGTCAGAAAACATGTGCTATTCAAAAAATATTTTCCCGACTTTGACGCCCCCTAGCGGACGAACTACAAGACTTATAGAAGTAGTTTTACCATTTTTGAGTTCAGCTCGATCTCCTCTATCGATTCCGTATAAAAATTCCTGGGCGGGAAATTACAACTTTTTGGGCATCGTTCTTTAATTTAAGCTCAAACATTGCTAAAGATTTGACACATATATCAAAGTTTTATTAATATCTAAAATGAAAGACTTGATGACTATTTCAATTGTGATTATTTAGTTCGTTATACATTTGGTACAAGTTTGTATATTTAAAGTAAACTCAAATTTACAATATAAAATCAAGCGCGGAATATGTTTTCACACTTTTGTTGTGTTACTAATTATATGTTATGCTATCCTATGAATAAAGTACTGTAGATTTTACCAAATTTTCTTATTAAAATTATGATTAATAAATAGAGAATCATTTTTTAATAATGCACATTGTTATTTCAATATATTTTCAAACACACATATTTTTGCCAATATTTAATGTAATTTTAGAAAGTATATTTTATATAACTTTGTTCGAATCTTATTATTATATTGTATAATTTAATTTATATTCTTGTTGTTAAAATTTTTATTCTACTTCTAAATGATTATATTTTCTTATTTCAGGTATACTGAAATAATTTTTTATTTCATTTCAGACAAAATATATTTAGTAAAGAAAATATATTTTTTTTTTGTAATAATGAATAATTCAGTTAATAATATTTTATTCATAAGAAAACAAAACTTGATTAATGAGAGAATCATTAAAAGGAAAAGGTTTAAATCTGTCCTCAGAATATATTTTGCCATTATTTGTACGTTTGGACTATTAATACAAATATCAATACTTCTCGAACAATATCTTTTCGGAGAGACTATAGTAAAGACAAAGATTGAACGCTTTGAATACAATAGAATACCTGGAATTACAATATGTTTTCCAACATTTCTATCAATTGGAAAATTTGTTGAAAGATTTCCTAAATATGAGAAACAGATCGCAGAAAGTTATACAAAAATGAAGAGTTTATTTGAAAATGATTTTTCACAAATGTTTTTTAATGAACTCATGGATAAAGAAATTGATTTCAATTTAACAATCAATGAATTATTTAATAATCTAAGTATTGAAATAATTAATAATGAAAATCAGAAAATTAATAAATCAAATGCATTATTATTGTCTGCGACTATTAGTGGAAGTAATCGAAATAATAAAATATATTATAAATCAAAAACATTTACCGAAAGTTTTACATTCATTGAAAATAAATTGAGTAAATGTTTAACAATGAAAATGGTTTTCGATATGAATAATATATTTTGGTTTATAAATGATTTATTTATAAAAAATATTCAAATAATTTTATATTCAATATATTATGAAGATAGGTTTAATATTAGAAAAAGTGGTTATTACTATCTATCTGTTCATTCATCACATGATTTACCAGTTTATAATTCATTAAATTTCATTAAAATGAAATTTTTATATGAGCAAGGTATTGAATTTTCAGAAATTCAAAAATTATACGATACAGAGTTAACTTCAAAAAAATGTCGAATTTATAATAAAAATGAGAATAGATTTCATAATAATATGAGAAGTGATTGTATAACAATTTTTTTGTTTAGAAACATACAGAAAAAATGCAAAATTAATTGTATTCCGAAGCGATTGAATTATTTATTGAAAAATATTTATTTTAATGAATCGGAAATATATTGTAATACAAAAAATATAAATAAAGAGATTAAAAATTGTTTGACAGAAAATATAATAATTTCAAAAAGGAAATTCAAAACTATTTGTCCTGAAAATTGTATGGAAAGTGATTACACATTCCATATTAAAAATTCAAATAATAAATTGTTGGTTCAGGGTGGTTCTACTGTTCGTATAATTCATGGTTCATCAGAAGATATTTTGGTTGAATTTTATAATGAAATAAATTACTATTTATTTATATGCAATTGTAGCGGACTATTGGGGATGTGGTTAGGAATATCTTTTTGGACGGTATTCAATAAATTATTCAAATATCACAAAATAAATAATATAAAGCATAAAATTACATTCAAATATATTTCATTCTCAATTTGTATTTCCGGTCTTTTATATCAAACATCATTTATTGTCAATCAATATCTGAGTTATAAAACTGTCGTTAATATTAAGTTTGAAGAAACAAAATATATTAAAATACCGGCGATTACTATATGTTTCCCACAATATATTTCAAATTATAAAATGTCAAAACATATTTTTAATGACGATTTCAATAGATATCCAATATTGAAAAAAATAAATGATTTAAGTTTTGATATCATTTCTAATTCAACGCCTAATTCTTCAATTACAACGTTTGCGAAAAATAATCGAATTTATTATTTTAATTCATTTGTGGAATCATTTAATATACCCGCGCAAAGAAAATGTTTCACATTTTTCACTGATTTAGAGATGAAATTAAAAAAAATTGAAATAAATTTACAGCATTCCGATAAATGGTTTTCATACGATTTATACAAATATGAACTTTCAGAGCATAGTATAAGAAACAAAGATGACCAACCACAATTATATCTTTCTATACATTCTCCTATTAATATTCCAGAAATAAATTCTTATAACTTCAAACATTGTATTTAATTTAATTGAGAGCCGATTATTGCCTCCAAAATATGAGACAAATTGTCGTAATTATGATTTGGACGATAGATATACTCATATAAATACGAGAACTGATTGCATACATAAGTGTTTTATTGAAAATCTTAAAGAAAAATGTAAAACAGATTTTATTTATTCTAATTTTTTAAGAAAAGATTTTCTAAGAAATAATCAAGATGAAATATTTTATAGTAATAAAGTTATTATAAAAATAAAAAAAATGATATAATTGTTGTCTATTACTGGATATGAATATGAATTTTTGTTGAAATGTATTTCAATAGTGACGAACCTCTCGATGAGTCCAATAGCGATGCAATAGTTTTGGTCTCTCTTAACATATCTAAAGACCAATTGACTGGATCTCTGGCCAAATATCTGCAGCCATTGGAAGCGTTTAAAAGAGTGGACAAGTCTTTTGAGAAAGAAGGAGGAGTTATACCATTGGCAGACAGTTCTAAGCCATTGGTGTATTCGCCGGTCGGACCCATAGATCGAGACTATGACGACGTCCGCCGATTCAGTGAAGCCGCCTATAAGGGGGTCAAACGAGCTCTTAATGCCGGCGCTAAAAATCCATTAATTATATTGCCGTCGAGTAATGGGATTCAACAGTTGTATCCCATGTTCGACTCAGCCATTATATTAGGCGCTTATTATGCTATTTATGTGGTATTTAAAAAAGTTTTTCTTTTAACTTAATTTCTTTAAAACTTTTATTTTCTTAATATTTGAAAGCCTTTAGAAATAAGAGAATCGATTCCTTCAAAAGCAAAAAAATTGGATTCAATTCATTTCACAAACTTTTTAGCAAAAGAGAGATCTCTTTCAACAAATCGTTTCGCGAATGCCATCGAAAGCGGACGATCGGTGGCCAGAGATATCGGTGGTTCCGATCCGGAAAGGATGAGCGCTCCAAATGTGGAACTGTATGTCAAACAATTGTTCCAAAACTCTGTCATTAAAGTGAAAGTCATAAGCGATTCAAAGACTTTAGAGAAAGAGTTTCCGTGTTTTGGTATTAAATTAAATTTAAAAATTTATTTAATTTTTAATTTAATTACGACATAACTTGCCATAACTTTCAGGTGCTGTCAATAGGGGTAGTGTTGAGAGACATGAGGCCAGAGCTATATTCTTAAGTTATGAACCGCCAGAAAAGGTGACTAAAACTCTGATATTTGTTGGCAAAGGAGTCACATATGACACGGGAGGCGCTGACATCAAGGCTGGGGGTCATATGGCTGGTATGCATCGGGACAAATGCGGTGCCGCTGCAGTGGCCGGACTGTTCCAAACGGTCGCACAACTAAAGCCAACCCATACAAGAGTGTTGGGCGTAATGGCAATGGTTCGCAACAGTGTTGGGGCTAATTGTTATGTTAGCGATGAGATCATCACTTCTCGGGCAGGTGTGAGAGTGCGTGTGGGCAACACCGATGCCGAGGGTCGTATGGCTATGGTTGACTACATTACCTATTTTAAAGAACAGATATTAACAGATAATTTGGTCAACCCTTCAATATTCACAATTGCAACCCTAACAGGCCACTGCTGTCTGGCTGTGGGTGACAACTATACCATAATCCTGGATAACGGACCCGCGCGTGACATTCAAACCGCTCAAAGTATTCAAAGCGCTGGACATGAAATCGGAGAACCATTTGAGATCTCAACCATTCGTAGAGAAGACTATGAGTTCAATATAGGGAAGTCTGAGTACGAGGACATACTTCAGTGCAATAACGCCCCCTCCTCTGCCACTCCCAGAGGACATCAACTTCCGGCCGCTTTCCTCATCCAAGTGTCGGGTTTGGACAGACATGGGTTGGATTCGTCTCAACCCATTCCCTTCTCTCATATCGATATCGCCGGATCCTCCGGTCCTTTCCCAGGGGTTCCGACCGGAGCTCCTATTGGTTTGTATTTGAAATTTGACTCTATTTTGCAATTTTTATTAAAAATATATTTTCATTTTTAGCCGCTTTGAGCACAAGATATCTGTTAAAAGAGGACTGAAATGTGAAAAACTCATCACTTTTTAAAAGCCTTAAAAATAATTTTGAAATAAAATGTTTTTAATACTTGAATCGCTTTTCTTTTATAACATACAATATATTCAATGGTTTAAAATATTATTTAAAAAAATAACAATTTATGTAAATATTTGTTATAAAACATAATTAGAAAACAAACGGTTAGAACACATAATGAGATACAATAGTTAAACGGTTTTATAATATAATATAACAGTTATTAAAAGTTATGTGAAATGAGTTGAATAACAAAAATGAAACTAATATTTAATATTTAACAGAAACTCATTTCAAAATTAATATATTTTGGTAAACAAAGAAAGGAGAGGACAGTCAGTCAATCACTTAACCCATTATTTTGGGCCCTTTTCTTGAGGACAAGTCAGGAGAATAAGTCATGAATTTACAGCCCAGGTATGCGTTGTTTTCAAGACAGTATTGAATAAGTTTTTTCCAACACTTGTCACGACTCAAGAGAGACGGATCGCCAATACATACGAGTAAAGCCATGGCTCGACTGACGGCCACATTAAAGCGCTTCGAATTATGAATGAAACCCAAATTGTATTTGAAGTCGTGGTCCAGAAACCGGTGCGAAGACCTAACCATCGACACAAGTATAACACGCTTTTCCAAACCCTGAAACTCTTCAATTGTGGCGACTTTGCACTCATTTAATCCCATGTCTTGTATGTGAGACCGGATTCTTATCACTTGTTTGCGATACGGAGTTATAATTCCTATAAATTAATAATATTTTATAAAATATAATCAATTAATCAATATATTGGTGAAGACAGACCAATGTCTTCTGGTTTGACTCCGGCCTCATATAACCGGTCTAAATAGGAACAGGTTTGAATGATTTCTTGTGGGTTATACCAAGAGGGACAGTCGTCGTCCTGACGGTCTTCACCTGTTTATAAGATATCAATTGAAAACATATCAATCAATTAAGAGCTCAATTGGTTTGCCTTTGACTCCAACGAAAATGAGAGGAGATTTGAAATTCATTGCATCCAAGAGTTGGTCATCCGTTGGGTTATTGAAAATTAATTCATTTTCGTAAAAAAGTTGAGTTGGAATCGACATAATCTTTGCGTCAGATCTATAGTTATGAACCAGTTTTTGGACAAACTTTGGATTATAAAAGCCATACTTCGAGTAATGTTCGTCTCTCTGATAGGGCAGACATGTGTTCATTAGTCGTTCCATTAATGACCGGTCGAGTCCATGTTTTTTGGCTGAGGTCGACGTCACCACAGGTCCCAACTGCTGGTGATCACCGGCTAAGACAACTACTCCGTGACCGATAACACTCATTGATATAGGTATGAGCGACTCGGGTTCCATGACTTGTGCCGCTTCATCAATAAATACATGTGTGAAATGAGACGGAGATATCTTATACTTGAAGACCACTCCGGCCTGGGATGAGGTCGTAATAATGATGCGATGATATAACCACTTCTTCTCGTCCTCTCCGGCTATTTTGGTCACAATTTTAACATTTTCTGGAATAGTATTAATGCCTAAAACAATAACATTAAGCAAAATAAGTCTATTTTAGTGAATAATTGGTTTCAAATGGTACTAACGGTGCAAAGCAGTGACGCGAATCACATCTTTTTCAGTGATTCTTCCACTTTCCAGAAGCTTAAAAGCGATTAAATCAGCGGAACTGTTGGCTGAAGTACAGGCAATAACACGACTTTGAGGTAATTTATCGAACACTTGAAGTATTGACTCAACGATTGTCACCGTTTTTCCAGTCCCGGGCGGTCCGAAGATAATGTAAGGGGTTGGCCTACTCTCACCCCTAAGAGCACCGACAACTGCTAACTTTTGCTGATTATTCAAAGACTTATTGAACCAATCGATCGAATCAATAGGTATTCGTTTGAAGGGCTGTTTGATTAGCACTTTTGAAGGGAATAATACCTGTTCTACCATATGAGGCGCCAAATCAATTGCGTGATGACAGCGCCGGTATATAGTTCTGAATAGATTTTTATAATATTTAAAATATTAGATGAAAACAAGAAATAATTGACAAAACAATATTTCATTACCGGCCCATTTGGAACAGTACTTTAAAGGTTGTGTCGTTAAA
>JAQFZR010000102.1:0-10326 GCA_034696065.1 Gustavia microcephala | reverse complement strand
CTTATTACTAGAATTTATGATTAATTTTTCTGGAAACATTTCACGTGATTTGATTACTTATGCTTAAAATTACTTTAACTTTATTAACACTCTCCCGAGATATAACTATTTAATGTATAATTAACTTAAGATTAGTTTGAAATCAATTAATTTAATATCAATTTAGACATTAAATTATTATTAGAATTAAAAGTAATTCCCTGATTCTCTGTTAGCGATAGGGAGAAGGGAGATAACCGAAAGTTGCAAGTTTAATTTACAATACAGAACTTCGGTAATAAACTTTATGTTATCGAAATAACTTTTCATTTACAAACTCAACAGATGTCGCTGTAATCGATAAATTTAAAAAATATATTTTCCTTTGCAAATGGGTTTCAAATGTTTGTTCATTTATAAAGTTTGTAAAAATGATTGTTTTTTTTGTTAGCCCTTAAATATTTAATTAAATTGTTTGAATTTATTAGTATTAAGTTTATAAACAAAATTATTGTAATTTTAAGTCGACCAAAATATGAATCTATGGTTAATATTGATTGTAAATATATTTCAAATACTATTAATTATTAAATATTAATTATCTGTATATTAGATATTATGAAATATGGTTTTCTCCTCCTTTACTATAAGTCGTTATTTATGAACCAAATTGAATGATAAGAGCATTGAATTGATTGACAAAACATTCAAAACAACAACAAAACGTTATTCAATTGATATTTATTTTTTAATTAACTGATTATATATTAACCAATTTTTAATAAACCTATAATTTTTAAAAAATAATTAAATGTTTAAAATATTTGTCAATTAAAGTGAAAAAAATATATTATTTATTATCAAAAAAATAAGTGAAAAAAAACTGAAACCAAAACGTGTTTTAGTTTTTATTTTTAATTCAATTGTTTTTTAATTTAATTTTTAAAACAAATGCCGCCGAAAGTTGTCCACAACTATACCGTCGGAGATCTGGTGTTCGCCAAAGTGAAGGGCTATCCTCCCTGGCCTGCGAGGGTTAGTATGACTGGCCGTCCATTCGGTTCTATCAAAATGTTATGTTTTTTTTCAATAATTGTCTTCATTTGTGGTTTAGATCGAGTCAGAGCCACCCCTGGGCTACAGAGCCGGCCCCGGGAGGTATCCCGTCTTCTTCTTCGGCACATACGAGACGTGAGTCCACTCTTTGACCACTTTTTACGTGTTTGTGATCTCAAAACAAATTATTTTGTTTTTATTCAATTAAAACTCATTTTAGAATTGATTTTAAAGAATCACAAAAATTAATAATTATTTTTAACTAATTATTGAATTTAACCGACAATTGATTTGTAAAAGAGTTAATCAAATGTGCGATTAATTCAAACAAATTAATGATTTGTTTTTGTTTTTCAATTTTGAATTGTTTTTAGAGCTGTTGTCAGTAATAAAGATCTCTTTCCTTACGATAAACACAAACATAAGTTAGGAATTCAGAGGAAAATAAAGAATTTTAATGAAGGGTTGGATGAAATCGAGAACAATCCACAGATTGTGGTCAGTATTGGCGTTGAGACCGAATCGGTGGACACGACTGTTGAACCCAATCAACACTTAGAAGTGGAGCCCAAGGATGAGGTCGAGGAGGAGGAGGAGGAAGAAGAGGCCGAACAGTCTTCTATAAAACCAAATGAAGAGAATTCAGTTAAAGAAGAGGAGGAATCAGAGACACCGAAAGATGATTCGAAGGCACAGGTAGTCGAAGGCGGCGACGAAACACTTAATAAGAAGCCGAGTGATGACCGGCCACTTGTGGACAGTGATAGTGATGAGGACGGGTCGGGAAAACTGGTGATTGACGACCAAATCGTGAGCACCGGTAAGAAACGGAAGAGGGATAAGGAGACAACGGCTCCCGTATCTAAAAAGAAGCACAAGAAGGAGAAGACGCCTCGAAATGAAGGAACGAATAACGGCTCCAACAGTTCCAATAAGAAGAGCGCCGGCAGACAAACCAAACGAAAGCGTGTATTCCTGGAGGACAGCAGTGAATCTGAGGCCGAATTGGCGGCCATTAAACCAGAAGAAGACAAACGAAAGCCGTCGACAAAAGACTCCGTTTCTAAGGAATCGAAAGTCGAAACCGACGAAGAAGTGGTCTCAAAGAGTAGTCGAAAGAATAAAAAAGATAAGAATAAATCGAAATCAAAAGACGAAACAAAAAAACGTAAAAAAGATCACAAATCGAAGGATAAAGAGGTGGAGACAAAGGAGTCAATCGGTGGCGAATCCGCTGCTGTGGAGGACCCGGAAGTGGTCGAGAAGTTGAAACTTAAATTACAAGAGTCTAAAGACAAGGAGAAAGAGATCCAACAGAAGCTACAGGAGAAGGAAAAGGAGAAGGAAAGGCGTAAACAGGAGAAGAAGGAACAGAAGAGGAAAGAAAAGTTGGAAAAGTCTGTTAAAGTGACGCCTCCTGTGGCCGAACTGCTCACTACTATAGACAATGACATCAAAGACTCTTTAAGTAAAGATAACGCAAATATCGACCGCTGTTTGGAAGCAATGGAACGCCTGAAGACAGTTCAGGTGACACCACAAGGCCTACAGAGCTATGGCTCAGAGCTTAAAGCACTGATAGTAACGTTGAAAAAGTGTCGAAAATATAAAACCGATGAAAGGGTTCGCCAAAAATCAGATCATTTGTACCATAAGTTTAAGGACTTCTTCTACACCAATGATGTGAGTCTTGTATTTGTTTTCTATTTTAAAATTAACTCATTTTTTGTCTTTTAATTTGTTTTTATATTAACTTTTAATTTATTTCTTGTTTTTTAAACTCTTTTTCTATTAATGGCTTTGAATTTGGTTTTTATTTATCAAAAAGTCTGACTCATTATCACAGACCACATCCACGTCGAACAGTGTCGACAGTGAGCCCAACAACGGATCCGTTGACCCGAATATGATGTCGAGTGACGCGAATCAGACGAAAGACTCCGAAACGGGAGACGAAAAGTCTGTTCTTAAAGAAGAACCGATTGTCACCGAAGCCAATGAGTCGAACACATCCCTAACGACGACCACAACAACACCGGCCGAAGAGAAGGCAGACATTCGAACGCAAACGAGTTTTTTGACTAACAATGGTTTGGTGTCAACGAATACCACTTCGGATGACATTAAAACCAATTCGACTCAAAGTCAAAGCGAAAGCCAAACACCTGTTCCTCTGCCGGAGTCAAACGACAGCCCACAAGAAGGTAATGGAGTTGTTTCGAACGCACAGTCCGGCCATAAGAGTGAAGACACGACACAAAATGGTGTCCAATCCCTGACCACAGCCACCGATGAAGAGGCTGTGCCCACACCGCCCGCTACCAAAGATACGACCCCTTCCACTACCAGTGCTACCACTCAAGAAGGTATCGCAAACGTCACATAAAAATTAATTAATTTTTCTCTCATTTGGTTTATTACTAAATATTTAATAATTATTTTACTTTGAATTTGAAAAAAAATCAAATTTTGTTTTTTATAAACTTATTTAACGATAAATTTGAGTCAAAATTTTGAACAAAAAAGATTTAATAAATAAAAATAACGTTTTATTCGTCATTATTTCATAATTTGAACCATTGTTTACATTTCTATTCCTTCTCTTTATCTGTAATTTTGTTTATTTTTTCTCTTTTAAAGAGTCTTTTGTATTGAATTTCGTTAATTATTTTCTGATATAAAGTCTGGACTTTTTTCTTTGAATTCTTGTGTTTTTTAATTAGTTTTATTTGAAAAATACTTTTTTTATTTTTCTATTCTATTAATTATTTTATTTGATTTTTAATATATTTTCTGCTTTTTTGTCCACTCTATGGGTATTTTGGCTATAACCCCCCATTGACCATTCTTAGTTTTATAACAAGAGGTTCTTATATTTGATACTTTACTCAAAATATAAATCGAATGATTTCTATTAACTTTAGTGTATGTTATTATATCTCATTTAAAGAATCGATAAATTAAATAATTTTATTTATAAATGCAATTATCAGTTTTTAGCGGCTATTCCAAACATTAGGGACTGCCCTGCAGTCAAAATGGGTGGCAAAAAGCAAACATAAAACTCGGGACTAAATAAATATAACCAAAAGAAAAAATAATAATAATTGTTAAATGAAATACTAATAATGTTAATGATTTATTAATTCAATAAAACAATCATGATAAGTTTAAAATTAGTTTATATTAAATTACTGTTAAATCGACACTTTTATACCTAACTCTTTCAATATAAGCGGTGACACTATTTAAGACCAGAGATAGACAATAGGGGTGGGGTTACCAGATACCTCCCCTTGGATACAAAGACAGAACAAATAAAAATAAGGTTAAAATTAAAGAAATTCTTGTTAAAAAAATTAATGCATTTATTGATAGAAAAGTAATTATTGAATACAATTAAAAGTATTTGAGATTTGAATTATTTATTGAAAACATAAGTGAATAAAATAAAAAAATTAATAAAAAAGAACATTAAATGAAACTATTTATCATTTGTTGAAATGGTTTTATAATTATTTTTATTATTTATAATTAATGTAAAATTGAATGAAATGTCTTATTATATGATATGAATTGATTGTAAATTATATCTAATTATGAAATGTTTTCATATGTTTTCTAAGACTATCACTATTTGTATAACTTTTATAACAATTTTCTTCTAAACATTTAAATAATAAATCTTTTATATGAATATTATTTAAATGTGTTTTTAATTCATTTTTAGTGACAAAACATTTATTACAACTAATAAAATGACATTTAAATGGCTTTTCATTCAAATGAATTCGTTTTTTATGTGAATTTAAATCGCTTTTTGTATTAAAACTTTTATCGCAATTATTAAAAACACATTTAAATAGTCTTTCATTTGAATGAATTAATTCATGTCTTATTAAAAGGGATTTTGTGTAAAAACTTTTATTACAATTATTTGAATCGCATTTATATTTCCTTTCATTCAAATGAACACATTTTTTGTGTTGATTTAACTCTGATTTAGATTTATATGTTTTCAAACATTTATTAAAATCACATTTAAATTGTCTTTCATTTGAATGAATTAATTGATGTCTTATTAATTCGGATTTTGTTTTAAAACTTTTTTCACATTTATTTTCCATACATTTAAATGGCTTTTCATTTGAATGAATTAATTGATGTCTTATTAATTCAGATTTAAATTTAAAACTTTTCTTACATTCATTTGAAATGCATTCAAACTTTTTGTCATTTTTTTGGACCAATTCTTCACTTAATTCTTCTTCTGATCCAATAATTGGTTCAATTGTTTTGTAATTTTTATTCTTTTCCTTCGATTCAACACTTGTTTTGTTTTCTAATAAAAAAATATTAAATATTTTAAAAATGGAAGCAATCATAATATGGGGAAAATTTAATTTTGAAAAACGACAAAAAAGTATTTTAACAAAAAAAATTGAATTGAAATGACAGTTAAGTTAGAATCAAATCACAGTTAGAAATAAATTCAATTTAAAACAACTTTTTTTGAGCTAAACTGAAAAAAGTTTTGGTAAAAATGAGAAACTTTTTTAATGAAAATTAGTTGAGAGCCAGGAAGTAGATAGAAATCGGAGGTAAGCACAGCACAACACTTGAACAACAAGAGTGGTTGTGTTGCACAAGAGTTGCTGCCCTACCACTGCCAACTCACTTACCAGGTCTAACCATCTTTGAAAGGCTTTCGATTAAAAGTCAAAAGTAGGCCACAATGTAAGGACGGGTTTCTTGTTTTGAACACAGATTTAATAGATATACAAGTTTTTAAAGCACTTATTATTAAAACAGTTTTTCTCTCTTTTGTAATATTTTTTTTAGAAAACAATTAATTTTATCCAAACAGTAATCAGAATAGAGTCGAAACGGATTCATAAAAACAACATATTTTGAAAGTTTTATTCAATTATTTGAGATTTTAATTACTGAACAAACAGTTTGTATGAAATTAAATGAACACTCAGTCATACGAATCGAGTGCTAATTGTGTTAATAATAAATAAAAACTCTTTAAAACTGATAATTATCTGAACCTTTCGGCAAGAGATGGACCGAAACAAAGAGATCTCACTTCTAGTGAAAGCCATAGACTTTGCATCGAAAGCACACATTCATCAGATCCGAAAAGATGGCAGAACTCCGTATATCAATCATCCAATTGGAGTAATGCATACTTTGGCCCAATTGGACGACTGTCCACACGTCCACGTCTTGTGCGCCGCTGTATTGCACGACACGGTTGAGGACACCGACACCACCATCGATGACATCACTCGAGAGTTCGGTCACACCATTAGTTCGATTGTGGCCGAAGTGACGGACGATAAGACACTCCCGAAGGAGGAGCGGAAACGACAACAAGTATTGCATTCCTCAACCATTAGTTTTGAGGCAAAATTAGTGAAACTTTCGGATAAATTATATAATTTAAGAGATTTATTGAGACAAACGCCTAACGGTTGGACACAAGAAAGGGTTGTCGAGTACTTCCAGTGGTCGAAGTCTGTCATCGAAGGTATGAGAGGTACGAATGAGAGCATTGAGAAGGAGTTGAGACTTGTTTTGGCCAAAAAAGATGTTATTCTCGATTGAAATCTAATTTTTATATCAAATGTCTTTATTTTGAGTTATTTTTGTATTTTATTTCTTATTATCAAAGAATTGAATTGAAGTTAATTATGACTAATTGGAAGACTGCTTCGAAGCATCCGCCTCTTCGCGGTGGAGTGGACTCCACGTGGCTACCACGTGGACCGAAACGGATGCACCCACCCCTGGCCCAAGAGGTCAGCCATCTTTTGTTCGCGGCAAAGCTCGCGCCATTCATACTTTTCTATCCCTGTCCTTTTCCTCTTATTTGTGTTTTTACTCTGGCGATCCCCAACCCCGGTCAAGTTTCGCCTTCTTCTTCTGTCCGGGGATATACATCCCAATCCCGGTCCTATCCCACCCTTTAATTTTAAAATAATTCAATTTAATATAAATGGTATCTCCAACAAAATCCCTGAACTCAAACACCTCATCCATACCCTTAATCCCCAAATAATAGCCCTACAAGAAACCAAATTAACCCCGAATAAACACACCCCTAAACTACCTAACTATACCCCCATCAGAACAGATCGCCTCAATAAAATCGGAGGCGGTCTCCTTATCTATATACACACCGATATCCCATACAAAACCCTCCCCTCCCCCACACTACCCTCCTATGCTCAGATGCAAACCTTACAATTCTTCATTAAAAACAAACCCTACACCCTATTCCACTACTATATACCCCCTCCGCCTGACCCCTCCATTGACTTCGCTCCCGATCTGAACCTACCCTGCACTTATCCCAACCCCATTATAATAGGCGACTTCAACGCCCACCACCCCCTGTGGTTAAAAGCCCAAACCAGTGACACACGCGGAAACGCTCTCGATCAAATCGATAACACCCCCCTAGTCATTATCAATCTAGATCAGCCCACCCGGGTCCCCCCTTGCAATAGATCCACATCCCCAGACCTAACTCTAGTCCACCCTACCTTATCCACTAAAATTAAATGGCAAACCCTCCCTACCCTCTCGTCCGACCACCTTCCCATTCTCATTGAGTTTAAAACCAAACATCTCCCTAACCACTCTACCCCCCGCTCCTATACTAACTTTAAAAAAGCTAACTGGCCTAAATTTACTGAAACTTTAGAATCCTACCTAACCAACTTCTCCCCCGACTCCTACCCCTCCATAGACTTAGCAGAAAAGTTCATTAGACATGCCTTTCAAACAGCAACTAACCTAACTATCCCCCAAGGTAAACGCCCTCATTACAACCCCTCCTTCTCCCCAGAAATTTTATCCCTAATAAAAGAAAGAGATACTCTCCGCCGTAAACTAGCCAACTCCTCTAACACCCCCTCCCCCTCCGACTCGACCCAATTCTCTAACCTCAACACTAAAATTACTAACCTTTTAAGTCTACAGAAAAAAGAAAGATGGCATTCTTTTGTCTCTAAAATTGATCGCAAAACCTCCCCCTCCCTACTCTGGAATACCCTAAAAGCCATCGATAATAATACCACCCCCTCCCACGAAATAATTACCACTGACCCTAACAAACCCCAACCATCCCTCAAAGCTCAATCCCTAGTCCTAATCAAACACTATGCCTCCATCTCCAAACTACCCCATGATAAGTCTACCCGAAACCCCCTCCGATATATAAGAAAATCCAGACCCACAATAAGCCACACCCCTTTCACTACTGAAGACACCTTAAACTCTATTAAAACTCTCACTAACTCTAAAGCCCCCGGCCCTGACAATATAACCAATATTCATCTAAAACACTTAGGTCCTCTCGCAGTCCAAGCCCTAACCTCCCTTTTTAACTACTCCCTCAATACCTCACAAATCCCCACTATTTGGAAAAAAGCACATATTATTCCCCTTCTGAAACCGAATAAAAACCCTACAGACCCCTCCTCCTATCGCCCCATATCCCTTCTTTCCCCCCTCAGCAAACTATTAGAAAAAATGCTAAAACCTAGAATTTCTGAATTTCTTCCTAAAAACCCCTCCCAACATGGCTTCACCCCCAGCTCTCCACACTAACAGCACTCACAGATCTCACTCAATCATCACTCACTGGATTTAACCAACCTAAACCCCCCACCCGCACTATTACTCTTTCCCTAGACCTAACCAAAGCCTTTGACACAGTTCCCATCCCTAACCTAATCGACAAGCTATCTAAAACCTCCCTCCCTCTCCCTTACCTTAAATGGCTCACTAACTTCCTCACCAACAGACAATCCCAAGTTAAATTAGGTCCTACCCTAAGCCCCCTCCGCTCCTTCCCCAACGGTGTCCCTCAAGGCGCTGTCCTCTCCCCCATTTTATTCAGTTTCTACATACACGATATCCCTATTCCTGAACCCCCCTTAAAATGATAACCTATGCTGACGACATCACCCTACTCTCCCCCCACTATAACCTCAACACTGCCACTTATAACCTATCCCTCTACTTACCCACCCTCGAAAACTACTGCACCATAAACAGACTGAAAATAGCCCCTCAAAAATCCTTCGCAACCATATTATCCCCAGACCCCGCAGAATACTCAGCTTCACTACCTCTCAAAATAGATAACATCACTATACCCACTACCCAACACCCCAAAATACTAGGCCTAACCCTTGATCCCAAACTTACCTTTGCCGCCCATACCCACAACATTATAGAAAAAACCCGCAGAAGACTAAATCCCCTCAAAGCCCTGGCCTCACATTCTTGGGGTCAGGACAACGAAACCCTTACTCTAATATATAAACAATACATAAGAACTCTACTAGAATACGCTTCCCCCGCTTGGCACCCTTCCCTATCCCCTACTAACCTCTCAAAACTACAAACAATACAAAACCACGCCCTACGAATTATAACTGGTTGCACCCTCATGACCCCCATCCCTCACTTACACTCAGAAACAAAAATCCTACCCATCCCCACTCACTCTGACTTAATTGGCACACAATTTTTCTCCAAACTAAAAGACCCCAACCACCCTGCAAACTACCTAACACTCCCACCTCCTTCCCTCAGACATATGAAAATCACCCCTGCCCAAAAATATCTACCCCTTACCGAAAAACTAAACCCCTCCAACTCACAAAACTTATCTCAACACACAATTCACACAAACCTAGTCCACAATCACCTAACTAGTCAACCCCCCAACAAAATGCTCAACCATATACCCCCTACTATTTCCGCCTATGAAATAAAATTACCCCGCAAAGACCGCATAATCCTATCCCAACTTCGCTCTGGTTACTCCCCCCTACTAAATGACTACTCCAATCTATGCCGTTTTTGCTCCCTTTCCCCAGAAACCCCCCTACATATCTTTAAGAACTGCCTTCCCCTAACCTATCTAAGACACAAACACAACATAAACCCCTTTTCTTTATGGCGAGCCCCCGAACAGGTGATGGCGTACCTCTCGGATCTGGGACTAAGAGAGACATCCCATCTCTAGTCCGGGGGCAACAACAACAACAACATCGGTCGTAGACAGTTCACCGAAACCCATTTCACCGAAATCCAATTCACCGAAACCCAGTTCACCGAAACCCAATTCACCGAAACCCAGTTCACCGAAACCCAATTCACCGAAACCCAGTTCACCGAAACCCAGTTCACCGAAACCCAATTCACCGAAACCCAGTTCACCGAACCCAATTCACCGAACCCAATTCACCGAAACCCAATTCACCG
>JAQFZR010000101.1:0-10377 GCA_034696065.1 Gustavia microcephala | reverse complement strand
TTCCTTTATTTGTGAGTCTCTGTTGAAGAGCCAGCCTGCACCAAATGAGGCTAATGCACCAATGCCCATTACCGCTGCTATTGTGAACATTTCTCTTTTATTCCTTATTAATTGCCTCTCTTTGAAAGACTGCAAGGCTATTCGTGTGGTCTCTGTTGTGGTGAACATTATTTGAGTTATATTGTATTCCAAAATAAATATTAAAGTCACTAAAAACTTGGATTTTCTGATTTAAATTTGAATTCTTAACTATAAATTTTTTTTTCAAATTTCAAGCTAGAAAGCCTAATATTTTTGCAGCATATTTTATTGATATGAAAGATTTGTACAAGGTATTAATTTTTTTATAGAACCGTGAATGTTATGTATTTAAACTACTCTGGATATGAGATAATATATGGTTTAAAAAACGGTCAAATATCACGAGATTATGAGCGTTATATTCAATAATAAGTTAGTATTTAAGATTGAGTTCAGTAAACTATAGACTTTTAACGCTAAGATTATTATCATAATTTATTCTTGAAATGTTCTATTTTTAAATGCACATCAGAATATATATGTGCGCAGATTACGACAAACTTAAAATTGCGATTTTTTTATTTAATTTTTTTATAAGTAAGATTTTATAACTCTTTAGTGATAAATGTTTGCGTCTGCCAACTTTCATTCTAACAGCTATTTTTAATTTATTTTCAGTGAAGATTTGGTTATTTCAGGTCGACCTGTTTTTTTGTGCGTTTTAACTCATTTCATGTCTATGTTTTAGTTTATTATATTCACTGGTCTATACGTTTTGTTCAATTATTTAATATTGATTTCTTTTAATTAAATTATTTTTTCAATAATTTAAAACTACCATGATACTTTCTTTTAACGTTTAGTCTTGTTTGCAAATTTTTGCGTTAGTAAAATAGCTGTTTATATTTGTTCTAGCTAAATCCAAGTTAAAGGCCTAAAGTATGTTGAACTCATTAATTCTTTAATAAATAATTGATTTAATAATACTTTCTTGCTAAACCATGTTCAATTTGAAGATTTATTTCTATTTAAGTAATTTTAACGTTTCATATATTCTATTCTTTACTAATTATTCTTATGTTTTAGATCACAAACAGCATATTATTTGTGTTCAATTTGTGTATGACCTTGAATCTTAATTGTCATACATATTGCGACAAAAAAACTATATATCATTAAGATTTTAATTAAACAGGCATTATTTTATCTAGTTTGAAAAATTGTACATGTATTTAATTCTGTGATCAATACTGTGTAGAGTGCTTAAATTATTTTGCTGTCCCCATAAAACCCTCGTTCGATTATTGAAATATAAAAATAATTGAGCCTAGTTCTCCACAATCGTCATTTTATTAAACATTCTTTATGAATAAAATCTCACTAGCTACGATTTTCCAGTAATTACAACTGTAAGTAATTTTACAGCTTGTAAAAGATATTTTAAACTGAAATTTTATTTTTAATATTAATGTTCTATTATGCCATTTCCACAGGAATTCCCAATGTTTTCCCAACTGGCCTTATGTTCTTGGGGTTATTGCGTTATTTTAAGTTGTTTAAAGTTCTCGAAACAATTTTCCTAAGTACATATTTTATAGTTCTATCAAGTTTAATGATAATAAAATATAAACATGCTTCTTTTATGTCTTTTAGAATTTTTGTATGGGAATTCTAGATTCCGGGAGGTGAAATTCCAGGAATTAGGAAAAACTGATATACCAATAAAATTATGTATTGGTAAGGAAAATTTTAACTTTTAAATTTTTTTGTTTTTTGACAGATTATGATATAATTTTAAATAAATTTGTTATTTTTACTGTATTTTTACAGGATGATGCTCAAAACTTAATCATTGTCGAAAAATTGTCTATTTACAAAAATCGTGCAATAATATAAGTAGAGTCCATCTAGCTACATGTAATTAAATAAGACTAACATCATGGTAATTTTCATCCTATTAAAAATAAACAAATCTTTCTAGGATTAACCTTGCTATTTTTGACTTTTTCAAGCATTAAATTTGTATGGAGTTGGATAATTGTTGATAACAGTGTCATGCTTAATTGAAATAAATCAGTTCGACATTTATTGCCGTAAGAGAGTTTATTATTTATTTTTTTATCTTATTTATCATGTTTATTAATATACTTTTCAGAGTCACATAAAAATTAAATAAGAACAAATTTAAGAAGTCGCGAGCTTGCTTTGTTACGACCAACTATTGAACGGATACAATATAAAACATTAATTAAAATTTAAAAACATTTATAACTAATTTTTTTATGTGCTATAAGAATGTGAAATAAAAATTACAAAATTTGGATTTATTTTACATTGATTTTTGGCGCAACCTCTCACCAGATTCCTGATAAAACAAACATTGATTTTTGTATCCTATCTTAGTTTTCGATGTACTTTAAGAATCCGAAATCATAATTCAACAATTCCTTTTTGTTTTATATGAGACAGGCTAACTGACAAAAGTCTTAGCGAATTCTGAGGCGAATATACTCAAGAATTTGTTTATATTTATAATTAAACAAAATAAGAAAATTGTGGCAAAAAAAACATTATATATTTAATTTCAAATTGAGTCACAACAAGAATTCATCTGATTTATTCTTTTTTAACAAAGTCTACAAAACTGTGATCAAGTTACTTGTTATCTTTTATGTTTATAATAAACATGCTCATTTCTCCTGTTTATGAATCGTATGGTCACTGTATCTAATAGGTGAATCAGCCGTATTTGTAACATGTTAATGGGTACTGATTAATTAATTTTTATAATCAAGGTTAGAATAACCAAGAGTATCTCCGTCTTGTCAATTGGACGGACAGTGATCTTAGGCTAGAGCCGAAGAAAATTGGTGGTCTATCTGAAATTAGGTGGGTCTGGGGGTGCATTCGTTCGATTGCAATATTGATGGTGGCGAGAGGTTAAATCACACTATTTTGACCCCTAGGGGTCGAAGTAGACGTTTGGTCTTTTCATGGTTTCTAACCCTGCACCCTTTTGATGGCTTTGGTCGAATAGTGTGATCTGACTAAAAGCCATTCAAATAGGTTGAAGTATAATTTTTTTATTCGTATTTATTTAATTGAAATGTCTGTTTTATTTTCTTTGCTCTCATAAATAAAAAGGGGGTTTAGGAGGGGGTTTATTAACTTTGCACCAAATTTTATAAATTGGTTTAGGAGGTTAGTGCTTGTTTCATATTATTATGTGGTTTTTTAACATAGATTTGACTCTGCTGTCCTCTGAAACTGGTCAAGTTTATGAGCTAGTACGCTTTTAACTAATAAAATTCATTATCTATATAGGTTTGTTATATAAGTACTTATTTTACATTAGTATAATTCTAGTCTTAATTCGAAACTATTAATAAGTTATTGTAATAACAAACGCCAAGTTTTCAAAAGTAATTTCTGAGGTCAAAGGTTGATTTTGCACCAAATTTTATTTATTAGTTTAAAACATCAAAGTCTAATTTAGCTACTCACATGATGATTCGCTTCGAGTCTGACTCTGCTGACCCCTAAAACTGACCATGTTCGTATATGAAGAAAATGTTTTTCCCGGTTTCTACAAACTTCCATATCTTCTAAGCATGCATTAACAAATTAATCAAGAATTCAGAAAAGATTTTTAAGGTCAAAGGTTGAATTTGCACAAAATTTTATAATTTTGTTTCAGAGGTCAATATTTGATTTTGCTAAATATAAGGGATACTGTTTATATATTGACTCTGCTGACCTTTAAAACTGACCATTTTTTTGGTATCTCTTGGGTTACACGAATTGATTAAATGAGTGTTAATTTCAAATACTTATATTATTTGAATTTTGTTTATATATAGCTTTTGAATATGATTGTTAGGTCAGAGGTCATTTTTGCACAAAATTTTATGAATCATTTCAGAAATTCAAATATTGGTCAATAATAAGATATAAGTTTTTTGTATAACTTTGACTCTGCTGACCTTCAGAGTTTACCTTGTTTGTTAGACGAGAGTATGTTTTTGTGGCTTAATCTGGCTATAATACAGTTTGTATTTGAATAAGAAAATACTTTTAATGTATTTATAAAGAGACCAAAACGATTTATAGGCGGGTTTTAAGGTCAAAGGTCGAATTTGCACTAAATTTTATAGGTTATTTTAGAAAGTCAACTATTGTTCTAGATTATGCTCCGGGTTTGGAATATAAGTTTGACTCTGCTGTCCACCAAAATTGACCATGTTTGTGTGTAGAAAGAGTTTTTTTATATTAGTTCATATCACTATCATACAAAACTACTATTTTATTTATGTATCTACTATTAAAAATAATCATGTATTCTATTTTTGATTTTAATTAGTTTTCTATTTTATAGGTTGGCTCTCCGCAACTGGTTTAGTTTTCTTTTTATTAAGTTTTACCAAATGGCGCAAAGTTCTTGTGAGGATAAGTTATTGCCTTCGGCAAAAGGGGTTTTGGATAAAATTTTAAAGTATGAATTCAAAAGAAATATTGATAACCTACTCAACGAGTCAAAGACTCGATCGATAAGAGAAGAATGTTATGATTACATTAGTTCATTATCGATTAAATATTGTAGTGAGTCTGAAGCTGACCAGTCCTTCAGTATTGGGAAACTAGAAAGTCCTTTAAATGTTGTAATATCTGAACAATTCCGAACCTTTTATGAATCAATACTATTCAACTTTAATGTGAGACAGGAACTAGCGCCAATATTAAGATTGGCTGCGATTCACCAAATTTGGAAACTAAAAGACTTTATTAATTACCTATTAAAACAGCAGACAATTGTTGCAGATATAGAAGAAGGTTTTAACTTAAATCAATTGATTTACAATATTTCTATTTATCGTGATATTGTTATTGATTCTGTGCCCAAAAAGTTGCAATTCAAACTTGATAACGAAGAACTAATCAGATATTCGTTTTCCATTAACCTAGTATTTATGTCTCTACTTTTAAAATCACCAGTTTTGCTTTTCAACAAGGGACTGTATAAGCACGTTGCAAAACGCTTTGTTTATGAATATACGCAGTGTTTTTCGAAAACCCCCATTGTGATTATTCAGGAAATAGATGAATACGATAAAAGTTATTTTTATGGGATAAAATTTACAAATTTTTCGCAAATAAATAGTCTGAAGTACTTTTATTCTTCTATTTGTTATCATAAACAAAAGAAATTCAAATTACTTAATCGAAACAAAGTTGACCCTAACGAATTGGTCGTGGAAAAAGTCGGGCCTCCTTATTTTAAATATATGAAACCTGACTTAACAGCAAAACAATTAATGGATGGTTTCAAGGTACAGTTTAACGAGTTACTTCCAGAAACAGAAACCACAATTTTTTCTGTTTTCAAACTTGCTTCACTTGAGTCTAATACTTTAGCCTCACGTAAATTTTATGAGTCGACAGAAAAATCTGAACGAAAATCTAGCTCTACTACAGACGAGAAGGTTATTGTACAAACAACGTCAGATTCGAACGCTATTTATGGGTATATAGATGGGAGAGTCATACACCAGAAAGATGTCAATCTTTTAATTGACAACAAAGGTTGGCTAAACGACATTATTGTTAATGAGCTTTTAAACGTAATAACTACAAAAATTCCTGAAGTATTGGACGCAAAATTTGTTGACTCATATCATACAGCTAAAATTATAGCATATGAGAGCGTTAATATTACCCTTTATACAAACTGGCCTAAACTAGCAAAACTTATAATATTCCCTATTTTTAAAAATAATCATTGGACAGCTATGGTTGCGAAAGTTGAAAAGAAACGAATTTACTATTATGATTCAAAGAACACAGTGTTAGAAGGTGTGGACGATATTTTTGACTCTATAAAAGGATTTTTGAAGTATATCGGTTTTGATTTTGACTGGTTAGAAAAGATAAAGGTAGACCCCAAACAAGACAATAATTGTGACTGTGGCCTACTCATGTTATCATTTATTCTGAGAAAGTGCAAACGCATAACAAGTTTAAGGTTCAGAATAAAAAGGTTCACTAGACGGAATCTCTTGGACATTTTAGATGAATCACTTGATAGACCAATCATTATACCAACAGCATCAACAAGTGTGACGCCACTTGTATCTACTATTGCAGCAAGCGACGTTCACGTTGGTCCCGGAAGAACTACTGATTCCATTCTAGAACCTTCGGCCGACCCAACACAGCCGAGAAACGTTATCACTGGTGACACCATTCGCACCGAACGCGCTTTAGTAGAGGAGTCAAATGTGGATTCGAATGCGACAGTGGCTTCGGTTAAACCCAGTGAGGATACCGATTCTAAACGTAGTTCTAAGCGAACGGCTGACGATAAGACTAGTAGCGAACACAAGCTTAAAGAGTTGCGTATTTCTCTAATTAGATTACAGACAGATAGAGAATCGTCACAGGAGTCAAGTGTATCTGATCACCACAGTTCAAACAGTAACAATACCGAAGATATCGAAACTGATGGCTCAGCACCTGATTCAGACGATATTTTAACTATATTATCAGACTACTATGTTGGAGATGAACAATTTTATGAAGTCAAATTTAAAGATGGGAAAACACACGCTATGTCGAGAACTGCATTAATGGAACCCTCCTCAAGGGGCATATTAATGGCGTATGATAATTACAAAAAAGCGGAAAAAGAATGGATAAAACAGGGTAATACAACGCCTTACCCGTTCGATAAACCTGAAACTGAAAAGGCTGATCCTGGGGGCAGAAAGAGATTCAAACTTTCTAATATCAAGTATACTGAAAACGAGATACCTTACAAATTCCCTGATATTTTGGCGAAAGTTGAGGGTAAATTTAGCAAAGCTCTTCAACATATATTTAGGCGTTACGCACGTAACCCTCATCTGTACTCGGATATAAGCGGATTTATTCCGTTAGTAATTGAAGTTATTTACTATTTATATTCATTAATTTATCGAAGTTAACTTTGAGTTTTTTTGTTTAAATTGCTTTAGACAATACAGTGTGGATAACCGCATGTTTGGCGCTTCAATCTCAATCAAACTCTATGATGAGCTGTATAAAACTTGGTCTTGTATGCCCGGTTTTTATGATAAATGTATTGTTAGTGACAAAATTTTTGGAAACTTTAGTAATCAACATTTCTCAAAAACGGTTGCCAATGAGGTCAATAAGGTCTTACAACAAAATAAGAAATCATATACAATAACAGGCAGTAGGAGCCAGAGATTCTATATTCAAAAGCTTGAACACAATAATAAAATCAAACCACTTTTATTTTTAATGCTATCGCCACTTAAAAATAAGTCAATTTCTCACATAGGATTAGCAATTCGTATAGCAAATCAGTGTAATTAATGCATTATTTATTTGTTTTATTATATATTTCACAATCATATATGATTTTCAATAATAGTTTTATTTAATTTTCTTTTAGTTTATTTTTATTACCCAGATTTAGAAACTGATGACACACGCTATGAACATTCAGCCCTATTAGCGCTCAAAAGAGCTTTCAACTATAGGAAAGAGATTCTTTATGCATTTGGCACCCAGACCGACTCATTAGACTGTGTCAAAAGAGCCCTGTATGTATTGGCTAACATATTGGACGGCAAAGATTTTTTGTACCTTTTTAGGCGTTTGAAAAGACGACGTTAAAAGTATTTGTAGTTTTGTTTTAATTATAATATAATTATATAACTTTAATTTAATTTAATTGTAACTGTCATTGAATTGTTTCTTTTAATTATAAGTTTTATAGAGTATAAATTTTGTGTGTTGTAATTAGATGTAGAGACTATTTAACCCAAATATTAGAATATTAATATTACGTGTTAATTTTGTTTTAATGTTTTTATTCATATTATATTTTAAGAGGTGTTTTGTTAATGATTTTTAAGTGAATTTATTTGATTTATTCATAAATATTTTACATTAAACCGTTTGTATTTTATTGATAACCCAGATGTTAAATGATGATTATGTTCTTAAAATGGGATGAATAATTAGTATTTTATGAAAGGTATTTTATTGTTTGTAGCTAAAGTAATGCCTATCTACAGTGAATGTTTTTTGTCGAAAGTAGAAAATAACAAAACCAAACTACTAGGTAAGGATTAAATGAGTAGTGATATCTCGCTCGCATTGCTTGTATTTTATGTATAAGGAATGTTATCATTTTTCTCAATTGGATTTAACTTTTGGTAAGGTTCTGGTTTAGTTCGGAAAATCCCACCTATTGCCATAATATGTGGTGATGTTAGGGGTCTATCGCTTCGCTTTCATCTATCAAGTACTAGCCTCCCTTTGCCCGATCGTTGCCTACGCTCTCCTGACTGACCGTCTTCCCTCCTGCCCCCCCCAACAACCACCACATGTGACCCCTGTATCTACTCACCTTTCTGCTCGCACTCGTCCTCCGTTGCCTCCCTTCTCCATGTCCACTGTTGACCGCCCCCACCCAATAATGATAGTCAATGGTTCACTTCAAACACAATTTATTCACACAAAACACACACTAAACTAAGTACAAGCGTTCACTTCGAAAGCAGATACAAGAGTAACCTATAATCGGGCAAATTCATAAGCCCGTCATATTGTACTGACGTAAGAGCCTGATATGTCTCACGTATCCATATAAGGTTGTGAGCATAACGTGTATAATCATTGGACTCTATATAAGGGAGTGGGAGGCTCTTAGGTCGGCTCAATATTATAAAATAACACTACTTATACTAACAGTACTACATTTCGGCCACCTTATAAATATTGTCGTCCTCGACAATGGCGGACTTTATAATTACACGAAATTAAATTTGTCACACTTAGAATACACTCTTTTTTTTTGGATTAGTACATTAGTTTGTTAATTAATTCTTTTCAAACAAAATATAATTTAAGATTCATTTTTGATTATTCTCAGAGTACACATTATAAACATTGTTTTGTTAGATTGAGTTAATATTGTTAGTGTTTTATTTTTGTTGATCACACTCTTTAACTTCCACCAACAAATGAGCTGTAAGTTAGCCTAGGTTTCCGATGATTGTGCAACGGTTGAGCTCAAACCTTGACTATCTTTCCTCCTTTGGCCGATACATTAAACACAAAGAATTCTTAGGATCCATTTAAATAGTACTAATACTTAATTCATTATTATTAAACTATTTTTCTAATGGGCAGAATCATTCTGTCGCTTCGCCTTGTTCTCACCATTATTCAAGAAATCTGAGTAAAATCCAATTATTGATTGTGGGCGGAGTATTTCTGTCATTTTGACGCCAATTTATAAATTAGTTATTGAAAACTTTAGTTTAAGTGAGTCTCGATTTCTTAAATATATCTTCAAATGTAATTTGGCTGAAGGTCGTCCGCGCTTCGCCATCGCTTTACGAAAGGGTCTTCCGTTGACTTTCTTTCAAATGGTGAGTCCTTGATATCAAGTGTTAAATTTCCTTTTGAGTCATGACTATAATCATGAAAATAAATGTTGGGCAGAATTTCTCCGTCGCTTCGCCGCCGCCGCCGCCTACTCCATATCGGGACGTTGCCGATAGGATCATTTTCAATTAATTGTGAGTCATTAGTAATCCTATTAAAAGACTCCTCATCACCAGTGGGTTTATATTCCGGAAAGTTTTCAAAATTTTCCATTTGTTTGACATCATTGTTTACAAAATCTGGGTCTTCTTCTTCTTCTTCTCTTAAATACCATGGTTTAAGTCTGATAACAGCAACTCGTAATATTCTGTTAGGATTCTGGTTGTCTGCAACTAAGTAGTTGTCTTTAGGTTTTATGTATTTTTTTATTATAGTCCACGGGCCAGTATAACGATGTAATAATTTCTGGTTTTCGCCTTTTATTCTTATTCGTTGGAAAACGCCGACAAGATCATTCACTTCGAATTGTCTGTGTGAATGATGGGCGTCAAAATATCTTTTTTGTTCGATTTGAGCGTCTTTAATATTTTCACTTATTAGATAACGAGAGTCTGACCATCGGTCAGAGGTTAAATTTAGATCAAAATTTGTTGGTAAGTTGAATGTTATGTCTATAGGCAACGTACTGTCGAATCCATAAAGCATGAAATAAGGGCTAGCTTTTGTAGATTTATTTATTGACGTATTATATGCCAATGTGATGAACGGTAAGACAGAATCCCAATTACGTAAATTTGTTTTGCAGTACATAGAAATACTTTCTATGAGAGTCCTATTAGCCTTTTCTACCAAACCTGATGTCTGTGGATGATAGCTTGTTGCTCTATTGTGTTTAACATTAAAGTACTTGAAAACCATTTCCATTGCTTCTGACACAAACTGACGTCCTTGGTCTGT
>JAQFZR010000100.1:0-10394 GCA_034696065.1 Gustavia microcephala | reverse complement strand
CTGATTCTTCTGACGAAGTGTCTGATTCATCTGACGAAGATCAACCAGTTTATAAATTCTTTGAGTCTAAAGAAATGTTAAATCTTGAAGGCAAAATGGAAAAACACTATAAGTTATCCTTTCGAAGGAACAAAGATGAAGCCTTCTGGAAGCCTCTATCAGAGTTAGGCAACTGTATGCCTGCTGTTCGAGCTTTTGATAAGTACGAGCTAAAGAAACAACAGGATGAAGCGGAAGGAAAGGAGTGTACCGTTAAGGCACCGGAAGTGCAAGAAGGCGGTACTGCTCGACATAATTACTCATTGCGGAATCGAACAATGTCGAACGTACCGACACTTTTTCACGGATTGGATACTGATACTTCAGGCCCGTTCTGTTCTGCCTTAAGAACACTGTTCTCTGAGTACGAGAAACCCTATGTTTATTCCGATGAAGATGGATTCTTTCAGTAAGTCTTATTTACTTCTCATTTTAATACAATATGCTATCGTATAATTCAACGCTTTACTTTACAATTTTTAATCATGTAATAGACACTATGAAGAAGACGTGGAAGTGAGGCCGCCAGCTATGAATGTTATATTTTTAAACCGGTGGTCGAATATCCCCGGTTTCACTGATAACATTGTTTTGATACCGCGTATTTTTGGGAGGCCATTTATTGGCAGGAAGATTCGCGATATCGAGCGTCAACTGATCCTCAGTGGAAATTCCGATGCTATGCCTTCTTTCTTTGCTCCGCGTAAATCGATACAGAAAGCTTTGATACAACAGTATACTAAGCTTAATCCAAAGAAGATCATCGCATTCTTATATTTCGGACCGTCCACCGTTGGAGGCGCACACGTTAGCATTGTGTTTCGGCGATTAGGCTTAGATGGCCGATATGAGGGTATTAAATACAACTACTAAAATTTTTATTCATTAACCTAATAGGCATTTCTTTTTGTAGTCTTTTATTACTATACAGACAGAGTTCACATGAATGAGAACAACACACTGGGAAAACTTGTTCGAGCGCTCGGGTCTACAGCGCCTATTAATTATGCATTTGGCACTCAAGAGACTACGCGCGACTGTTTCAAGAGATGTTTGTATTTGATCGCTTGCATGCTAGACGGACTGCATATTTTGCATTTGTTCGTACCGATTGTCCGACGGAGATAATTAAGTTAAGAGTTTACAGATTGTAAATTTATGGCAAAACTCATTCATATGTAAGTCACTATTACTTATCTTAACACACAATTAACTATTGCAAAGTATGTTTATTGTATTTCAATTTTACATTTCCATATTTAATGTAATGAAATAAATTCTGTATTATGACTCAAGTCGATATAACTTGAATTAAATGATTATCTTTTCATATTTAACGTCAATAAATGTTTTATGCAAACTATATTTCTACATAAATATTTTAAAATATTATTTTTCTTGTTTTAAAAATTTAATTTCAGTTTAAGTAATTTGTGTCCAGCCTGACACGAGTTACTGATTTACCTCAATAGTTCACTGAATAATCGGTGAACTACTGATGAATTAGGGAGTTGTAAGTCCGCGTTCGTCAATCAGTACTGATTGGCTGTCGACAAACATTTTATAAATTAGCAGTTTATTTACAGAGTGTTTTGAACGCACTTTAATTCGGCTGACGCCAAACCAACTCAATTATTCGATATTAATTATTTGACTTTGTACTCATTTTTATTTATGTTTTTACCGGGTTAAATTTCTTCACCTTCTACTCAAAGCATTTGAACCCGACAGCTTTCTGTACGTTTATTAATTATTCTGCAGTCCTTTTTTTTGCTCTAAACCCGTTTGTGATATAAGTTTATATAGAACCATTTTTGAATTATAATCGTTTAGTTTTAACTTTAGTTTACTTACTTCGTTATTATTTATATAATTTTTTTTTTGTAAAACATACGGAATCGTTCCCAATTACAACCCTAACACAAAGAAATTTATTTCTTTATCAATTGCGCCAATAAGATGTAATACAACAGGGAATTATCCTTTGTATGACTTACGGAGATTAGTTTACATTTCTATATTAATCTAGTGGTAACGTAGCTGTGAGATACAATCCCACCGCTGCTGTGTAATATACAACGACCCTTGACCCCCCCTTCGCTCGCCATACCTCTATGCATTAGTTGGCTTCCTGGGCGTTCGCGACTCGCCCTGGTCCAACGTAATCTTTCCGGCGTCCGCCTGTCTCCCCCGGCCGCTGAATAATTACTGGTGCCCTAGGCACCCACTCACCTACTTCTCCGGTTCTTCTTTGTGGTGAATAAATAGGTCTTTGGTTAAGATTAAGAATATTTTATTAAACACACAATGAAGCACACGACCTCACCGGTCGGTTACAAGATTAAGAACTCTCTAGCTCTCATACGAACTAGAGTTAATAAGTCATGTTGCGCAACCGGTAGTCAGGTCACACCTCAATGCGGGTATCGCATTGATGTGTGATTGGACCCCCGGATTACGTCACAACTGGTGCATTATAACTATGAATCATAATATTGATTTATAAGTGCAGTGTTACAAAAGTTCAATCCAAAGTAGGCCATGCATAGGGTATACAGGCATGAATACCACACTCGGCCATTGCTACCAAATATTGGCCACCTGGTCAATGGAACTTTGGATTGGTGTTATAGTGCACAAAACTTTTTTTGTTAATTTTAAATTTTTTTTTCTGTAAATGTTAAACATTAAAGACTTTTCTATAATCTAAGTGTGCATATAGATTTAAGTGTCAATTGTATTAAACAAATAATTAGAATAAAAGTGACAAACCACATGAAATTATTTATGTGAATATGTGTTGAGATTAAAAGACATTATAACTTCCGGAGAATGTTATAAGACTAACTTTGTTTATTGTTCATCATAAATCAATCAAATAGAAGACATATAACTTCTGTTGTTGTATTGTCATAACAATTATTTTGTAAAGCGGCATTTTGCCAAATGGTATTTTTTGTGAATTAAATATTTAGGTGCAGTAATTAATAATTAAATTTAGATATTTGTAATTTTTATAAGAATTCGTTCATTAAATTGTATTTTTTTTGTTATTTTGTTATTTTTTATACTTTTTTTGTTATTTTTGTTATTTTTCTAATTTTTTTTTTGTTATTTTTCATGTTTTTAAATGGTTGAGTAAATTCTCATTAATTATTCAACCTTAATTAATTATAAGTGCTTAAGTAAAGTTTAAGTGTTATTGATTATAGTGATTAGTTTTAAGAATAAGTTTAGATATAACGCGTGAACAACTTCAGTAATGGATTACATTAATAACTCAAAATAATGAATAAATTTCATACAAATAATTATTTTATACGTTAGCGAAGGGATGAGATGTTCGAACAGGTCATGTTGATTATTCCAACATTCGAGCTCGATCCTGATCTAACAGCTGTTCTCTTCGTAACGGCTCGGCCGATAATTTATTCGTTAGTAGTCGTGTGTGGAGTTTCTCCATCACGGGGAATCTCTGAATTTGCTCTGCTGTGACGGACAGCAGGCACGGGTAATCCCTGATTACCTATCAAAGGGTTAAGCGCTGTGCCTTTGATATCGATGCTTTTATTGTCGGACTTCTCACTGTCCTGGACATTATAACTTCTTTTCTCAGCGACTCGACTGAGATCTTCAGCAAATTTGCTGTTGCATCGTTTTAAATTTAAATCTTGATCCCCATTGGAATTCTCTTCCTTAGTAATCTCTTCATCAGCACTTTCATACGCAGATTTCTCAGACATATTGTCGGCTGATTCGTTGATAACGTCTTGCTTTAAGTTTGACTCTTGAGTAATACAAGTCTCGTCTTTATTTGTAGCTCCTTTCTGTTTAATCGCATCATTGTCGTCATCAGAATGAGTTTCGGATGCGTTATCGTTTGGTTCAACATTTGGTTTAAATTCTGGTTCTTTTATGTTATTTAAGTCGGGATCGTTGTCTTCTTCTTCTCTGAGGTACCATGATTTGAGACGAATTACAGCTACTCTTAAAGTGTTAGTCAAGTCTTCTTTAGATGCGACAAGATAGTTGTCTTTAGGGGTTTCGTACTTCTTAATTATAACCCAAGGTCCTGTGAAACGATGAAGTAGTTTCTGTGTTTCACCCACTCGTCTTATCTTCTGGTATACACCAACAAGGTCTCCGACCTCGAACTGTTTATCTTTATGTCGTGCGTCAAACGTCCTTTTTTGTTCAATTTGGGAGTCTCGTATATTTTCGTCGATCAAATATCTTGCGTCTGACCATCTTTCCGAAGTCAGATCCAAATCGAAATTAACAGGTAATTTAAGTGTGACGTCGATAGGCAGGTTACTTTCGAAACCATGAAGCGAAAAGTAAGGAGTGACCTTCGTAGTCTTGTTGCGAGAGGTGTTGTATGCAAATTCTATGAACGGTAAAACCAAATCATAGTTTCTACGATTTGAGTCGCAATACATGGAAATGCTTTCTATTAGCGTTCTATTGGCTTTTTCCACTAAACCGGACGTCTGTGGATGGTAACTCGTAGCCTTGTTGTGTTTGATGTGAAAATATTTGAAAACTTTTTCCATGACTTGTGAAACAAATTGTTTGCCTTGGTCGGTCAATATACGTCTGACTGCTCCATGTTTGAGTATTATCTTTTCAAGTAAGAATTTAGCGACCTCTTCTGAAGTTGCTTCTTTCAAACTATCGGTAATCAGATATCTCGTGGCGTAATCAACGGCCACAATTATCCAGCGCTTGCCGTGTTTACTTTTGTGAAAAGGGCCGATTAAGTCGATTCCGACTAAGTCGAATGGTTTTCCGGTCTTGATTGGCTGTAGTAAGCCTAATGGCTGACCTGGAGGTTTCTTTCGAAATTGACAGCATGTGCAAGAACGGATGAAATTTCTTACACTCTTTTCTCTTTTAGGATAATAAAATCGGTCCTTGACGGCGCTTAAAGTTTTGAAGACACCAAAGTGTCCACCCACACTTCCTCCATGAAGTTCTTGCAAAATGTCTTGCCTTAATTGTCTAGGCAGACAAAGAAGTGTCTTTTCTCTGCCGTCATCATCGTAGGTCTTTCTGTACAACAACTTATCGTTAACTACATATCTCTGCTGAGTTTGCACAATCTTCCTGTCAAGTTGGCCGATGATAGATTGACACCATTTATCTTTTTGTTGTTCTTCTTCCAAGTTAATTTCATCCGAAACGGATTTATTATTTGTGTCGTCTTCTAGCTTTGGTTGTTCTGTCATTATCAAAAAGTTATCAATGTTTTTAATTGCTTTCTCTTCCCAGATAAAGCCTAACTCTTCAATGTTTGCTACGATTTCATTTCTGAAATCTTCTTTAATCGGTTGTATTTGCGCCAATTCCATGCAATTATTTCGTCCTTTACAGCAGCCATAGATTCTATCACTGACGAAGTAGACTGGTATTTCGTTCTCGTCTTCTTCGTCGTCATGGCCACCTTGGTCAAGGGCGTATCTTGAGACAAAGTCGGCGTGGCGATGGGCGCTACCATTACGATGTTCTATAGTGAATGTATATTCTTGCAGTCGTAGCGACCATCTTCCAAGTCGACCGGAAACATCCCGAAGCCGCATAAGCCAACACAATGAATGGTGATCCGTTCTGATAATGAACTGGACACCAATTAAGTAGTGCCTCAATTTGATGACTGCTGTCACAAGTGCACAGCATTCTAAGTCAGTTACGCAATATTTTCTTTGTGCTTCGTTGAAAGTTTTACTTCCGTATACCAAAACTCTTTCCTTTGCGTCTTGTACCTGATGAAGTATCCATCCCATAGCGTCGTTAGAAGCGTCTGTATATAGTATCAGTTGACAGTCTGGTAAGTAATGTGCCAAAATTGGAGCATTCAATAATTTTTTTTTAAGTACTTCGAATGCTTTTTGGCAATCATTACTCCATTCTATATTTGAAGGATTTTGATTCTTTCTCAGTAAGAGTGTGAGTGGCCTTGCAATTTGTGCGTAAGATTTGATGAAGGCTCTATAGTAAGACGTAATGCCTAGGAATGCGCGTATGTCCTTTTGAGTTAACGGTCGTTTGACTGTTTGAATGACCTTGACTTTGTCCGGGTCGGCGCTGATTCCTTCGGCGGTTATCATATGTCCCAAGAATTTTGTTTCCTTGGAGACAAAGGTACACTTCTTCGGTTGGAGTCGCAAGTTATATTCTTTAACTTTCTCAAAAACCTTCTCCAAATGATCCAAGTGTTCTTCGAAGGTCTTTGAGAAGATTATTATGTCGTCTAAATAAACCAGTACAAAGACGTATAAATAAGGTGCAAATACTCTATTCATCAGCCTTTGAAAGCAACTCGGAGCGTTTTTGAGCCCGAAGTTGAGGACATTGTATTCGAATAACCCTTCTGAACAGATAAAAGCCGTCTTGTGTTTGTCTTTTTCTGCAATCGGTATATGGAAATATCCACTATACAGGTCAAGCGTTGAAATGTATGCCGATCCTCGCAATGAGTGTAACATCTCATCGATTAGCGGGATTGGGAATTTATCACTGACGGTAATCGCGTTCAAGCCGCGACAATCCACGCAAAACCTTGTGCTGCCATCTTTCTTCTTTACTAAAACTACGGGTGATGCGAACTCACTGGAGGATGGGCGAATAATATTTTTCTCAAGCATTTCTTTAACTTGAGTTTTAATGATTTCTTTTTCTTTAGCAGAGCACCTATAGGGTGCCTTGTGGACTGCTTTATTATCTCCGGTATCGATACTGTGTTCCACTCCTTTGGCAATTGTTAAGTCGTTTAATGAATATGCGAAAAGTGATTCGTAACTTCGTATCACCTTCAACAATTTGATCTTTTCTTCTTCGTTATCAGATTCGATTCTTGTTGAAATGTCAAACTCGTTAACATCTGGTATCGCTTTTTCAGTGTTTGCGATGTATAAGTCAAAGTCGATATTATACGTTTTATCTTTTTGTTTGTATTCAGGGATTTCATAAATTTTGTTTATAAAGAAATTGAATGTTAACTCTTTATTGATGCAATTGTTGAAATCATTACTAATAATTTCGTTTAGGTCGTTTTGAGTGGCAGTTATGCCAAGAGATGGTTCCAAAACTATTTGTTGATTTTCATTTATTTGTTTGATGCTCTGTTCAAAGAAGACCATTTCTTCCCCATGTCCAAAAACAATATATGAAATATGGTTTCGGCAAAAATCAATGCCTAGCAGAAGTGGCATTGGCATTTTGTCGACGATAAACAGTTTTTGTAGGTGTTCCGATCCTGAAGTAGTGACAATTTTAGCCATGATGTAACACTTGCCAATAAGGGCCGTTTGATTATTGATCATCCTAGCTTTAAAAGGTGTGTCGGATTTGTGTCTTATGTTTGTTAAGCCATCTGCAAATTCTCTGTTGATTAAAGAATTTGACGACCCGGTATCGATGAGTGCGTTTGTATATTTGTCTTCTATTATTATTGAAATAAATAGAATGCCTTTTGAATTTAAAGGGTAAAGTGCGTAGTTGTCGGCGGTCGGCGGCCCTTTACTCGCCACCGCCGAGACTAGTTTTTTGTCTGTGTTTGATTTCGGTTGGGTGACTGATAATTACTTCGTTTCGGTTTATTGCAGGATCGTGCGAAATGACCAAACTCTTGGCAATTATAGCACTTAGGCCTACCGGATAGGTCGCGTTCAACGTTATTACTTTTATTCGGTGAATTTTCTTCTATTGCCGGAAGTCTGTAGTCACGTTGGACACTCCTATTGGGTGGTGCCATGATTGCGTTGTTGATGTTTGGTCGTATCGGTTGGAAGTAATTCTGGTTTTGATTCCGATTATTTGGATTCAAAAATTGACGTCTATCTCCGCCAAAGAATCGTGGGCCTCTATTGGCATTATAATTGTTTAAACCACTCGCCCTCATGTCAGTAAGCTTTCTGTTCAGTTCGTTAATATTTCGATTCAGTCTTCTGTAATTGAATTGCTCATCGCTTTCTCTGAGTTTTTCGTGTTCGTCAACGTCTTTGAACTCAACTTTCTTTTGTTTTTGAAATCCAGGTGTTTCTCTTTCATGGATCGCATTAACTATTTGTTCACATTTATTACAGGTCTGAACCAATTCGTCCACGGATTCGATCTTTATATGCATCGAACCAGATAGTAACTTGTTGTAAATCTCATAATGAAGGCCTGGAATTATGCATTGCACAATAAATGCCTCAGGTAACGGTGGTCTTATTCTGTTCAACATCGCTTCTTTTCCATAGATGTATGCCGCTACGCTTTCATTCTTCAGTTGTTTCTTTCTGATTATATTGTCGAGATTAGGGAGGCCTTCTGGGTCTGATTGGCGTCTTAGGAACGCTTGCTTCGCTTCGCCCCAAGTATTTATCATCTCTTTGTCCAACAGGTTCATTAAATAGTCCATGAATGGTGTCGAATCAAAAGCAGTTATAAGTCTGGAGAACATTTGGTCTTCATTCCAGTTGTTTGCTTTTCCTACTCTTTCGTAAGTCTTCACCCACCTTGGTATATCGTTGATGTCGTATTTGGGTGTTTGGATACTACTCATGTGTGGTCGTACGTATGGTGGTGGCGGTTGATCATTGGTCAACGACAATGTTGGCGCGGAAGGATTAATCCCAAAATTAAGTTCATCCAAATCGTTAGAAACATCATATCTTGGAGGTGACCCGGCATGTGTTTTTGGACACGGGATGTTGTGTCTCAGTTTCGTCTCCATTGGAAATGATGTTTCAGGCGTATTTTTGAACATAATCTTTTGGATTTCGTCCCCTAGTATTGATTCTTCATCTTTTTGGGCGTGACTTACGCTTCTAACGCTTAAATTGTCGGCAACAATCTCGTCGGAAATCATATTTAATCTAAATTAACGATATATGTTTTTTTAGTTTTGTTTAGTTATGGAGTTTATACAGTTGTATCTTCTAGTTTGTTTTCTTTCTTTATTATGGATATAATAGCTATATCATAGTGTTTGTTGTATTTGACTAGCTCTGGTATGTTATTTGTCCACTTTATGTTATTGATTGGTATTTTTATTTTGAATGCTCTGGTGTAGATTCTGTGCCCAGAGCAATCTATTCCAAATATCTGCACATCTTCAGCTAAGGCCAATTCATTTTCATTGGTCATTATCCATATATTAAGGGGGTTAATGACCTTAATGTCTACCAAGTAAGTATCGAGATTTCTAATCGGGACGCGAAGTATAACATTTTCGACAATTATTCTGTTCAGTTTATTCATTTTATGATGAAGTGTCAATGATAAACTGAATGGTGATTTTTCACCATTAACAAAGGTGTTACCATAAAAGTGGCCTATGAGAGTCGTTCTGAAATATTCGCACTTAACGTACAGGACGAGTAATATTATAAACATAATTACAAGTATTATGTTCGCAACTGACGAAGTTGCTTGTTCCGGGTGGGTGTTGAACAGGTCAAAGGCTTGGACTCTTCGGGCATTGATAATTATCACTCCAGAAACAAACAGCCCTAGAAATCTTGAATAAGTTAAGCATCCGAAAATAACGACCAACGTGGTCAGAATTCTCAAAAAGTCTCCGACAACTGATACGTAACTCCAGATTGTAAAGTGCTGTTTGGAATGCCGCATGTTGTAGTCTACCTCGTAGACTATACTGGCGAGCTCGTTTTGTGATTTGTATAAATAAGCTGATATATCAGTTAGTCGTTGATTGTCAAATTCGAAATTAAGAGAATAGTCGTCGGCGTTGAAAGGTTTAATGTAGTTTATTTGCCCTGACTTCAGTAGTTTATTCATTCCTAAAAATTCTTGCGTTTCGTTGAATTTGTTTTTAACTTTATCTAAAAAGGTATAATGTATTCCTTCGTAGCTTATATTTGTTCTACTACTCAGGTCTCCATCATACGGACCCAAAATAGTTTTATTTATTTTCGGAAGGAACACATGACAACGAGGCCCGATATCGATCACTGTAGACCATGATTCTGGGATTATTTCTCTTGGTTCGTGACCCAAGCAATAGATGAAGTAATTTGGGACTATTTCTGTGTGTATTACAAATTTGTATTGATTGACCGCGATCGGTAGATATTCCGTGAGTCCGCGAGAAATGAATTTACAACTTTTTATTATTTTCGTGTCGTTCCAGACTTTTATGCCTTGGCTACACTCAGAAGGAGAGTTCAGAGCGTTTGAGTGGAAAGTAAAGCATATTTGTTTTCCACCGCTTGATTGGCACACAAAGTCCTTATTCCTTCCTTCTTTAATGAGTTCTTTTCCATGTATTAGCCAATCAGTGTGAGTATAGTCGAATGAAATTAATTCAACGCTTTCGTTATTGGTTTTGATTATATTACAGTAGAGGC
>JAQFZR010000099.1:0-10403 GCA_034696065.1 Gustavia microcephala | reverse complement strand
ACGAAGTTTTAAATAGATTTTATCATTAGTTTTAAATATAATAACACTTAACGACGACCGCATGTGAATCACGTGACTGTTTAAAGTGATAACAAACAGCTGTTTAACAAACGCTTTATAAAAGACGTTAAGCAAAACTTTTAAACATCTGATCGGGACATCAGACCTGATCCCTTCTACCGGTACCACCTCTGAGCATATCTACGCATACCCCAGTGTCACTCTTACATTTTGGTGGAGTCATAGCCGGGTAGAAAGTGTTCTATCATTTTCAACGATTAAAAACTAACAAAACTTAATACAAATGAGTCTTTTTGGTAAAAATAATCAAAAATCGGTGAAAAAGACAGTCACCACCAGAAGTATGTCTCTCGAAAGGGAAAAACAAGAGATTGAAGTCGAGAGACAGAAAATAGAAGAAGACCGACGACAATGGGAACAGGAAAAAGAGGAATGGTTCTCAAGAGAGTTACAAAGACGAGAAGCCGCCGCTTCGGCAACACATATGGTCCACATGGGTTCAAATGTAAATACAGAAGTAGAGGACGACCAACCCATAGATGGCGATCAATCAGAAGAAGAAGATAATGAAGAAGCGAATGACCAACAGTTCTACAATTGCTCAAATCAAAACGACGCCGAAGACAACTGTTCCACAACTTTGGCCGAAACTTCGAGAACAAAGAGCACAACATTAGGTCGGACTCAGAATACAGTATTGGCCACGAATTTAAGACGCCTTTCAGAACAGCAGCAAAGGGGGAATAATCTATACCCACCGTTGCCTAAAAACGTTTCTTCACATTATATGGAAGGCATAGGTCTCGGAACTCATTGGACAACAGGACCACCTCCAAGTGCTCCTAACCCGACTCCTAATCACACCCCGACGAGGCTAACAACAACAACAATAACGAAGACAATACCAGAAAAGGTGACAAAAGTTAAGGACACCCGAAGAGTAGAGGCGACTAATAGAGACAATAGTTCGCGGGTTGACAGTAATATTCAGGCCATTACTGAAAGTCTTCGTTTGTTAACTAATGTGGTCGCGGAACAGACAAAGACTAGTCTATCAACGAACCGAAGTCGAGCACAACATAATGATAGTGCGAAACCACAAACAAAAGCCGTTGCGTTACCCGAATACAGAGGTTTTCCTGAAGACCCTGTGCTGTGGCTGAAGAACTTTGAAATGGCCGCACGAAAGAACCATTTAAGTCCTGAAGATAAAGCTCAAGAAGTACCGCTTTGTCTAAAAGATTCTGCCCAACACTGGTTTGAAATCAATTTCGGTGAAGAAGACGACGTCCAATGGGAGGATTTTTTGGAAAAGTTTAACATCGCGTTCACTTCCAATTATGAAGAAGAGGCTTATCGGAGGTTTATTGAAGTTAAACAAAGAGAAGACGAGATTCCGGGAAACTTTGCGTTGAGAGTCGCCAGTCTGGCCAAAGCCGCAAAACAACACACTTTCCATAAAATCCAAAAAGTAATGGCGAACGGATTTTTGGACCGAAACATGTCTTCATCTATTTGGAGTGCGAAATCGATTGAAGATGTCCTGAAAATTCTCGATGGAATGCCGAATACACCGACGGACAGGTCTAAGGAAGGCCCTCGAATAGAACCAAACCGTTGTTTTCGATGTCAAGAAACGGGACATTTTTCGAGGAATTGTCCCAATAGAACCTTCAATGACACCAACACTCGAAACCGTGGACAACAATTCATGGATCGAAATACTCTCCGGTGCTTCAATTGTAATGGGAGAGGACATGCAGCCAACGTATGCCGAAAACCCCGAAATACTGAAGAATTTCGAAGGAATCAGAACGCATACCAAGGTTTTAGAAATCAGGCAAATCAAGACAACCCTAATGATCAACCCTTACCGAAGAAACATCGAACCGAAGAAGCGCCTCATGAGAGGACGGGAACGCAAGAACTGATACCTACAACACAATTAAATGCTTGTGATTTAAAGACATTTAAAGGGTTTCCTAATTTGGATGTAAAGGACGCCATTTCACTGACGGTACTCGTGAACGGGTTTCCAGTAAAAGGAACTCCAGATACCGGTTCCACAATAACAGTGATAACTGAAGAGTTGTGGCGAAAGCTCGACATACCTTTGGCCGAATGGATCGACGAACCGATGGAATTGGCAGATGGAAGCCAAGGGTCACCGATTGGACGAGTAATCGATGTCGACGTGACTTATGACTATAAAACCATTTCAATGACAATAGGAGTCGTTAAGTCAAGACAAACGGCAATCCTTTTAGGGCGTGACTTCTTGAGGTCAGTAGGACTGACGATCGCCACCGATATGAACTGTTATGCATTCACTGAAAATATTTGGCGTAAAGATCGCTTCCCTTCAAGAAAAGACTGGTCGACACCTAATTACAAATGGACGCAAACGACACCCGAAAGGCTAAGGAGTTGGCGATACTATTCCTCAGAAGAAGTGAAAAGAATCGAAAATATTATCGACGAAAAGAAAAACAATCCTTCAATGAGAATAGAACCTGAAGAAAAGCATTGGACGACATCACATCCAATAAAAGTCATAAATAACGGCGTTATTGTCAAAGAGTCGGAACAACTAAAAGAAGTCACAGAACCAAAGGAAGTTTGGGTTCAAACAAACCCTCTCGAAGTCAAAACTGATGTATCGTTGGGTGAGTTAAGAGATGCAGACATCCCATACGAAGGAGTGATTGAAGACATTTTGGCCGGAGAAGTACCGACAATGACGTGTAGAAGAGCTTATACTTTAACACCGATGGCCTTCCATTTAATTCAAGTGACGTTAAGTGTAATCTCAGGTCAAGATTATCGGGTCGTATGTAATCCTGCATACCTGGGAAAGAACATCATTGTTATCGACGGTGTAATTAGAGCCGACAAAAGAATACAAACATTAATTGTTCGGAACTGTAATTTAGAACCAATACTAGTTCCCATGGGTTCAAAGTTGGCGACACTCGAGACAATTGACGATGAATTCATTCGATTTAAACGAACTCCGAATAAGACCAACAGTTCATCAAAAATAAAGGCGTACTCAATGGAGATGTCATACCCGACAGACAACTGGTATGGAAAACAAAGACCACCGGACACTAGACCAGTATACCGAACCGGCTCTGAAGACGATTGGGAGGATCCTTTTGGACCGAATACAGAGGACGAGTGGGAAAGGTCAGAGTTCATAAAACATTTTAATATAGGACCTGAACTAACACAAGACGAGAGGGACGCCATAGAAGAGACGTTACATCACTATAGAGACCGATTTGCTGTAGGAGACGACGACTTGGGAATAGTTAAAGGCGAAGAACACCATATAGAGACCAGTGACGCAAAGCCGATACAGAAGCACCCGTACCGACTGTCTGATTGGGAGATGCGTGAAGTAGAAAAGCAAGTCCAGGACCTACTCGATAGAGGGATCATTTCAGAGAGTATCTCAGAATGGGCTTCACCTATAGTTCTTGTCGGCAAAAGAGACAAAACCATTCGCTTTTGTGTGGATTATAGAGCTCTAAACGCCATAACTAAAGACGATGTCTTCCCGTTACCACTTATCGAAGAAGCGCTATCCATATTAGGAGGTAATAATTTATTTACAACTCTTGACTGCGCGAAAATGTATTGGCAGATACGGATGGCGGAGGACAGCAAAGAAAAGACGACTTTTGTCTGTCATTTGGGCACCTTTTACTTCAACTTTATGCCCTTCGGTCTGAAAGGAGCACCGGCTCAGTGCTGCCGAACGATGCAAAAACTTTTTGGAAGTGTTAACCGAAAGATTTGTTTTCTCTATTTGGACGATGTTTTGGTTTTCTCGAAAGGATTTGATGAACACTTGAGTCGATTGAACAGAATATTTGCAATTATGAGAGAATATAATTTAAAGTTAAAACCGTCAAAATGTTTTATTGCACAACGAAAGGTTTCTTATTTGGGACATTTAATCAGTGCTGAGGGTATAGTTCCCGATCCCGAAAGAGTCAAAGCTGTAAAAGATTTACCGCCACCTAAAGACGTAACCGGGGTCAAAAGAACAATCGGACTTTATTCGTTCTACCGAAGATTTGTAAAAGGATTCGCAATGATTGTCGAACCGATGACTCGATTGACCCGAAAAGGTGTTAAATTTATTTGGGGTAAAGAACAACAACTGGCGTTTGACACAATTAAAGACCGAATTCTATCGCCACCTATTTTAGTCCATTATGACCCGAAAGCTGAGATTGAACTCCGAACCGATGCATGCAATCATGGAATCGGCGCCCATTTAGTCCAATACAACGACGGACAACCTGGACTGTTGGCCTGTGCCAGTCGACAACTATTACAAGCCGAGACCAATTATCCGGTAACACAATTGGAATTACTGGCGATAAAATGGTCGTTAACTAAGTTTAGGCCATATTTATACGGGCGAAAGTTCACAGTCATCACTGATCACTGCGCGCTTTGCTATACATTGAAGGCAAAGGACATGAATAGTCGAATGTGTCGATGGGTTCTTCATATGCAAGCATACAATTTTGACATAAAGTTCAATAACGGGCGCAAACATGGAGACGCAGACGCATTATCTCGAATTCCGGTCGGGGCCGCAACTAAGTCATCCGAAGAAGACGACGATGAGATGACACCGCCTCGGATTAAGGTCTGTTCAATGGAAGTCTTAAGAGACTCGTCAACAGAAGTGTATTTTGAAAGTACTGACGATGAGACGGAAATTGAAGACCAAATGCCACTTCCAATGATCAACGGAACGACGATTACCCGTGCAGAACAAGAAAACGATGAAATAATTGGCCCAATAATTAAAAAGATCAAAGAATCAGTCGCAAAGAACGGACGACATTTCGAAAGGGACTGTCATTTATATGAAGAGATGTTATATCGAGTCGAATGGGATGACAAAAATAGCAAAAATCGATATCTATTATATGTACCCAAAAGTATGGAAAATGTTCTCATTGAATGCGCACACGACGGAATGGCACACTTAGGCAAAGACAAGACATACCAAAGACTTCGAGAAAAGTTCTATTGGAAAGGGATGTATAATGCAGTCAAAAACTATGTGAAGAGTTGTCCCTCATGTCAAAGACGAAAGATTGAAACAACAAAAAAGAGAGGCCTATACCAACCAATGCCAGTGACGAACACACCGTTTAGTCAAGTGTCCATTGATTTAGTCGGACCGATGACGACCACCGAAGATGGGAACCGATACATCATTACAATAAATGATAAAATGACGAAATGGGCGATCGCTATACCTATAAAGGAGGCCAAAGACACGATTATAATGGAGAACATTATGGAAAGACTATTCCTACAACACGGAACGCCCAGAGAAGTGGTGACCGATAGAGGAACCAATTTGTGCTCGAGATATTGCGAACGGATATACAGTACATTTGGTGTAAATCACATCCGAACGACGCCTGCAAACCCGGCCGCGAACGGCATAACAGAAAACTTCAACAAAACTCTTGGAATGGCGTTAACGATATTAACCACAACAAAGAAGGAATGGGATAAATATCTCTCACATGTTGTGTACGCATACAACACATCGGTAAACGCATCGACGCAAATGACTCCATACTATCTCTTATACGGAAAGCACCCAAAGATGGATTACGAAAATATTGTTGGCCGCGAAGAACTGACAGACGAAGAATCCACTCGAATCCTAAGTATTGAACGACTTAATACCGCTCGAGAGTTGGCGAGAGCTGCCATTGAAAGAGTCCAGGAATACAACGAAAGGATTGTCAATAGAAGTCGACAAGACTTTGAATTCAAAGTCGGGGATCAAGTAGTGATACTTCGACCAGAATTAAAGACAGCAAAAGGCGGGAAACTGAACGATAGATATGTTGGACCCTATGCTGTGTATGAAAGAGTGGGTGCCCTCAACTATAAAATCACTAATTTGAGAGGAGAACCCCGATTCGATATCGTTCACATCAACAAAATGAAACCATTTATTCCTCGTAAACAATACCCGAAAGACGACCTTCCCTTCGAATTCCCGAATCGACAGACTCTACAAAAAAGATCGGAAGACGAAGAGGATGTGGACTATTCAGGGATTGAAAACCAGTTAAATGACGTGTCGGACGAAAGCCATTCTACAGATGAGACGGAGGTCTACTATGAGGTCAATGATGGACGCATAGCGGACGACGAGAGCGAAGAAGCAACTGAAAGGTTAGATAGTTGTAGTAGTTGTGCTTATGTGGAAAGGGATCTGAGAGATCTCAGACGAAATCAAGCCTTACGGCGCTCTAAACGCATTCGTAAGCCGCCTAAAAAGTTTAATGACTACCCGTATGTAACGGAATGGTCTTCAAAATAAACTTTAAAAATATTCATTAAATTGTAAATATTTTGAAATCAATTAAAAGTGTAAATAACTAAAAATACTTCGTTTTAAAAGAGGAGACAATTAATTATTATTTTAATATAAGTAAGACTAGACATAGATTTAAGCGACGAATACAACAAAAAATTAATTCTAAGTACAGACGATTCGATAGGAAAATCTATTAAAATATTAATATATAACTCAAGTAATAGAAAAGAGTAGACTCTGCAAAGACATGGCATAAGAATAGGTCATAAATAATAAGATTTAAATGTTTTTATGTAAAAAAAAAAAAAAAAATAAATATAGAGAAGAAAATGTTTTTTATAGCCTAAAGCTTAAAGCTATGTAAAGGCTTAAAGTTATATAAGTAGTGATAAACTTTGAATTAAAAATTATTGCTCAGAATAAGCAATAACGAAGAGAAAAGAAAAGTATTTATTGATAACTGTAGTCATAAATAAGTTTAAGTTAAAGAAAAACAAGAAATAATTGTGTAAAGTGTGAGAAAGTTTTGTATTCGCATACATTTGTGGCCTTAAAGTGTCGAAAAGTTAAGAGAAAAACTTTTTGAAAGAATGTTTGAGAAGAAAAATATTAAATTTAATTTTAAATACCTATCGAAACGACGGAAAAGAACTAATAATAAGAGGTAATCACGTAATATCAGTGATGGTCTGCTATATTGAAGTGATAATTAAGAGTACTCTAAATCAACTAAAGTGTAGTGAAAGTGTAATAAAATTAGTCGTATTTATTATATAGTAATAGTTTGAACTCTAGTATTATATAATAAAACTGTAATATAATTATCAAACATTTGAAAGAGATTTAAGTTTTCTTTTAATTAATATAAAATTAATTAATAAACAAAATATTAATTAATAATAAAATTAATAATTAAAATGAGGACAAAAGTGAATCCAATGGGTCCAAAACTAACAGAAGAGATCCCACCTTTAGATTCAGATAAAGAGGTTATGATCGATGAGGCTTTGGATGATATAAGAGACGGACGTATCCCGAAAGGACTTCTAGAAATCGATGGTTGGATTGACATCCAGTTGCCAACAGAGACCGATGAAGACATTAAAGAAATATTGGATAATAAACCCAAAATGGTTTCAAATTTAAAGACAGACGAAAGTGATGTCTACCTCGAAGTCGTAGAATGGGTTGAAGTAGTTATAGGTAATGTCGAACAAGAGGTGAAAACCAAAGAGGATATACCTCTCGAAAGCTCTGGAATTGTCAAAGAGGGAGAAGAAGACTCGGAAATGGAAGTCAGCGATGATAGTGAAGAGGATTTTCCGAGAGGGCCAGCATTGATGTCATTCATGGATGCATTGGCTCAAGAAGTCGATCTCGAGAACCGTGAAAGAGAGGCCGATCTCAACGAAAAGTTAGCGATTCTTGAAGACCTCAACAAATATCTTAAATAGTGTTATCATTTAAGATCTCTTTCTTATGATTATTTAAATATAATTATCTTAATTAACAATATTTCAAATACTATTTAAAAATATTATTAATATTCATATAATACTAACACTACTAACAATAGCATAAAATATATTATACTTATATAACTAACACTAAACACAATTACTGTATATATAAGTGATTAACGCGTAATTCAGATCCCAATCACTATTCAAATCGAACATAATTTGATCTCAAATTTAATAATCTTTTAATTGTGTCAATAAATTAAAATTGTGTTAAAAATTAAATAAATAATAAATTAGTGAATAATTAAAAACAATTAAAAGACTGAATATGACTGAAGGATCCGATGAAGAGTTTGAGAGCCATTGGGGCCCAAAAGCGTTCGATAAATGGCGCCAAAGAGTGGAACAAATTCAAGCTCAAGAGAGACACGAAGAGGACATGACGTTCAATGAGTACAACTGGGACGGAGAGATCCTGTCCTCAGTAGTGGTCAGTATTACCGTCGATGAAGTTCCCGACACAGACGGGCGAAGAAAATACTTCGATAGTGACGGCGATAGAATCCAGTTTATGGAAGTGACTTCGAGATCGGGTACAAGAATTGATACCTATATTAAGACATCGGATGAACAAAAGTTTAACAAATTGTGCGACGAAGGCCTCGATTCAACTGACGAATACTGGGACCTAATCTTCGACCCCACGAGATGTCCAAAACATAAAGACGGAGGAATCAAAGTCGACATTGAAGTCAAAAATGTGAAAATGGCTACTGAAACGGGAAAGAGAAGCCACGAACAGGCATTCGGCACTAGTAGTGACGGCCAATCCTTCAGTACCGACGACAGCGACTACAAGAAGTCTAAGGTTAACGAATCCATTGCAGTAAAGAACGAAGAGATATGGAAGTGGATGACAGATAATAAAATGAGTTATAAAGACTCGAAGAATGAGTTAATGAAGCAAAAACAAGAGGTGCTTCGAACCCTTCCTACCGATGAACAGTTGGCAAATGATATGGAATGGATAGACCTTCGAGACGTTGATCTCCCGGATCAAGTATCGGTCACTGATTGGTCTGAAATCGACCCGAACGATGTCCAGTACAATGACTTCGACGTTAAGACAGAGATTTGGGATTAAGAGATCAATAATTACGAAAATAATTTATTTAATAATTTAGTTTTCTTTTTCTTTTGTGTTTATTTTCTATTAATTCTCATTAATTATAATCTATTATTGAAAATATAAAAGTTTTCCTTAATTTTTCTTCACATTTAATTCATAACTAATTACTTTAAATATGAAAATTAATTTATAACTTATGTCTTAAATACTCTTAATATTAGTCTAAATACTTAAGTAAACCTTAAGATAAATATAAAGTTAATTTAAAAAAAAAAAATAATATAAAATATAATATTAATTTACTAATTATTATTAACAATGACTAATATGAATACTTAATCTAATTGTGTATAAACCCTATTCACCGACGGCTAAAATGAAAACAATTCCTAATAATAAGTGTTAAACAAAAGTTTTCAAAACTTTAAAACTAAACGTTGTTTATGAAAGACCTTAAATGTTTGAGTGAATACCAGTGAAAGTTGGCATCAAATTCAATGTTTGACTCAAAGCACTAGTAGTTGAGCTAACAGTGCGACGCATTGTAATTAAATTCATTTAATTGTGGAAAATTAATAATAATAATAATATTATCTCAAAAATGGACGAAAATCTGGTCAAACAAACCAAAGATGAAATGACAGAGAGTTTGACACAAAGTTTTGTTAAAATTGAAGACGACTTTCAAGTCTCAACTGAAGACAATTCACTTAATTCACTACACGAGGCCTTAACCACATGTAATCCCGTATATTGTGATGTCATGTCCAGAAGTAATGATAAGACAACAGAAGAAGTAATCAGATCTCAAGTCAATGATGAAACGATTGACGAAAAACAAAATGAGACAAAGACTACCACCGATGACAAGACCAATAAGTCATATAAAAGGGATAGTAATGTGAGTACCGATGAAGAGATCCAAATGTCTACCATTGAAGACATTAAAAAAGAGATGGAAAGACAGCAGATGTCTTCAAAACGAGTCATCGAAGACCACATTATCGAAAATATGCGAATCAAAGATGAATTGAAAGTCTCAAAACAAGATAATGATATTCTTATGGACAGTCAAAGACGTCTTTACAACGAAATGGTTGAACTTCGCGAACAAAACCAGAAATTGGTTTTAAAAAGCGATGGATTGGAAGGAATGTTGAATAAAGAGATCGAATACATTCAAAATCTCCACAAAACCATTGAAGACCTTAGAGACGAAAGGAATCAATTAATTGATGAAATGAATCGACCAAAAGAACCGAAAGAACTCGAAAAAGACGTCCAATTCGTTATAGAGTCTACACTCAGAGTTTCGAAGTCGCGCCGACTCTCAAACCAAAACTATTAAAGAATTGCGCGAAGAATTGAATCGAAAGGACGAGACTATCGATAAGATGTCCGCTGTTTGTGATCT
>JAQFZR010000098.1:0-10404 GCA_034696065.1 Gustavia microcephala | reverse complement strand
TTGACTGAATAGAATCAAAAGATATTTGGTGTGTTAATATAACTAATATAATGTAATATTATGATATACATATGGTCTGTGGCCCGTATGTTTAAGTGACCAAAATTGGGCTTTTGACTGAATAGAATCAAAAGATATTTGGTGTGTTAATATAACTAATATAATGTAATATTATGACATACATATGGACTGTGGCCCGTATGTTTAAGTGACCAAATTAAGATTTTTTTTTTTTTCGTTAGAATTTTTTTCATAATTTTTATTATTTTTTTATAACTTTTTATATATTTTTTTGTTTATTTTATAAAGTAAAGCGTTATATAGGATTCGCTGTATTACCCTCACTATATGATGGAGGGGCTAACATTGGATGCACCTCCATACTGTTTTGTCCTAAGGATCTATTTGTTTGAATTCTTATTCTTTTTGAATTTTTTAAGTTTGCTTTCAATACGTACAGGAAAGCGATGAAAAAAATTATTGACATTATGAAAAGTGTATCTTCTGTGTATCTGAAACCCGTTAAGCGAGAGAGGGTTTGGATCCCATTTCTAATCTTAAGTTCTAATTTTAATATCTGACACTTTTCGTCTAAAGAGCACTGATAGGGATAATAGTCACTTAAGGTCTTGTTATCTGGAAGTGAGAGAGCAATATAAGGGGAATATATTAGTTTGTTGTCTAATTCACCGTTAATCCAGGATATTCCGATATCGTTTACGATAGACTTAATGAATGTGAATCTGGCAACAATCGAGATTATGTCATAATCATTATTGTTGGTTAATTCGGAATCTCTTTTGAACTTATATACCCTTTCGGTAATTGATCGTGTTGGACGACTGACATTAGGCCCAAAAAGCATTCTTTTGATAGTCATACGATTTTCTGACAATTTACAGAAAGACTTGACGGGTTTTATGAAAGCCTCATTAAATTGTTTAGTACACCACGTCATTTCATTTATATTGAGTGTTCTCGAAACGACGAATTTGCAAGGGTTTTCGTATGATAGTATGAAATCAATTTCATCATTCTCTACGCAATGAATTATTGTTATTAGTGTAAAAATGGTTGTTAAAAGGATTGTCTTTTTTGGCAAAAACCTACTACTGCTTCTAACATTTTTCTTTGGCATTTCAACCTCATTTTGTTCATTTAGAGATATTTCTTCAAATTTAGTCTCCACTACCGATAAACCTTTTGACCTTATCTTATTTCGGAAATAATAAACCGAAAATAAAATGCCCGAAAACAAAGTAAATATAAAAAAGTAATCGAGAATACGAAGACCTTGGGGTGAATATTTTAAGTCTGTTTTTCCAATATTCATCGCATCCATTTCATTCATTATTTGTTTACTCATTCCTTCGAAATCAAAATTGTGTAAATTAGGCATAATATGTATGTTTATTCTTTGAGAAAGAGAATTTATTAACCCTGTTTCTGATTCAATTTTAATCTCTTTGCCTTCGTAATGCATGCTTTCAATAGAGAAACTAGTAGTGACTGGGAGTGGGAACACAAACTTAGGACAGTCAATAGATCTATTATACACGGTTATTTTAAAACTCTCACAAAAGATGTAATTGTTATCCGAAATCTGTTTAATCTGAATAATATCATCTAAAGTGACCGTGTGTTTGTCTTCACACTTATTGGTTTTCCAATATTTTTGGGTCATGTTCTGTGGAAGGCTATTCTCACACGTCTCAAACTTAGGTACTATTATAAGGTTATTTGCCATATCGGCATTTTCAGGGAGGATTACTACACAATCAGATTTTTGATCGTATATGACTGACTTTGGGCCCACGTACGTGATATCACATACCGTCGAAGTGTTGGGTTTAATAGAATAAATAGTGAATGGGTCTGCCATCATAATGGAAACATTTGGTTGGATTACCTTAACATCAAATACCATAGTGATTATTTGTTTTTCTTCGTAAATCATACAGTCTTTTGGTTCTGAAAGTGAGAGAGGGCAATTGGGGCCGCAGGGCAGAGAAAAGTTAAACACTTCTTGTATTTTTTCATCAACCACACCCAAATTCCATTTGCGTGCTATATCTGAAAGCCTTTCGTGTGTGAGCGTGAGTCGAGCAGCTAAGTGAGAAACATATATCATAAACGATGGGAGATTATTTTGAAGTATTTTTAAAGTTTCTGTTATTCCTTTTACTTGTTCGCCTATACCTTCTATTTCTGACTGCAAAAGTTTTATTATTTTTTTTATTCTTTGGTCATTCTCTTCTAATTTAGCTATTTTTTCTAACAACTCAATTTGATCTTTTTTGATTGAGGAGATATCATCTTTATATTTACTTGATTGAACTAATGAATATGTGGACACACCTACGGTATAAGTGACAGCAATTGCAATTAAAGCAATTAATCCTATTGCTAACATGGCAACTCGTTTTTCTCTAATTAAAAGTTCTGAGCTTTTGTGCATTGGAATTGGTGATCTACAGAACTTTCTTATAGGTTCGATAAAGTTTTCTTTATATTGTCTTAAACACCAATTATACAGCTCTTGATTCCGGTATGGAATAAATGTTGGTTCTAAAAATGCTTCACAAGGAGAGCTGTATTTAACTGTTATTAAAATTCTGTTTATACCAGTTACTACTGGTCGGTTTGATTTTCTCCAAACTATTGGGCTTAATCTTTGAAGTGATGATTCTGTTACATCACCACTCAGCACAAGTATTAATGCTAAGGTCAATAGGTCTAAAATTTTACGAGGCTTTCTAACCCTCTCTGAACGTCTAAGTATCGGTTCCTTTTTGGGAAATACTCTTCTGAGCTCCTCTTCATAGTTATATTCTTCAGTGCTATCACTGTCAGAGCTACTGCTCATATTAACCTCTAATGAATTAGTTGAGTCATTAGTCATCTCTGATTCCTCACATTCTTCTTCTAATCTGGATATCATATCCTCTCTTTCTCTATATGGCTTTAATCTGCTAACGTGGACTGTATCAATTAGAGATTTTCTACCATTGACTTCTCCTTCTATCTCATAAGTCACGCCGTTTGGTAACTGTTTAGTTATGGTAAAAGGACCATGAAACGGGTGCAAAAGTTTAGTTGATTTCCCTACTTTTCTTGTTGGATAATATACTAAAACCTGATCTCCTACGGTGTAAGAGACATCTCTATGTCGCTTATCATAATGTCTTTTATTTATTTCAGCAGCTTTTGCGCTATTATATGCTACTTCTTGGTGTAATCTTTTGATATCATTAGATATTACCTTAAGTAACTGGTTCTCATCTTCATAACCTACGGTAATATCAGATAGAGATCTATCTGCGGGGATTATAGGGTCTCTTCCAAATAGTAATTTATAGGGTGAAAATCCGGTGGTGGCATTCAGTGAGACATTATAGCTAAAGGTTACCCACTGGACACCTCTATCCCAATTATTCTGATTTTTATTTACATAGGTGGAGATCATTTTAGATAAGGTTTGATTATACCTTTCTGTCAAGCCATTACATTGAGGGTGATATGATGAGGTCATAACATGATCTATACTTAATAATTCATATAGTTTTTGACTGAATGCTGAACGGAATTGTACCCCACGGTCGCTCAGTAATGTTTTTATAGAACCGAACACACAAATGACATTTTCGATTATAAATTCTGCGGCGAACTCCTTTGTAGCTGCCGGTATAGCCTTAACTATAGCCCACTTTGTGAAGTAATCGGTTGCTACAATTAAATAAGTGTTTCCGACTACACTCTTATTGAAACGGCCTAAAAAGTCAATGCCTACTCGCTCGAACGGTGCCTCCGAATACAGGGGAACTAAAAGTCCTGCAGGAGGTAGATTTGGTTTCTTTTTACCCTGGCATGTTCGACAACTGTTGATGTATTCAATTATGTCATTACGCATTTCAGGCCAGAAATATCGAGAGATTATTTTATCCGTAGTTTTATTGATACCTAAATGCGCGCCCCCGATAATGTCGTCGTGATAACTGTATAAGACATCAAGTATAAGAGCTTTTGGTACACATACTACTAGTCTCTGTTCATTCTTAACTTTAACCTTTTTCATGAGAATACCATTGACAATGGCATAATGATCTAAAATATATTGATCATCACATTTATCGGGAATCTCTACTATTTTATAAATGCTGCCAAAATATTTATCAAACTTTTGTTTTTCTTTTATATTTTCAAGAGGACTGGGGTTCAATTCATTATTTGTGTCTGATCTAGTAAATAGACAAAACTTGTCCAAATTATCTTCCAACAACTCAGGATCGCCTGTCGGGTATCTGCTTAATGCGTCTGCTACGACATTGCTTTTGCCGCTTCTGTGTCTAACCTCATAATCAAAACCCATCATATGTAGACTCCATCGCATAAGACGAGAATTTAAACTTTGCTTTTCTTTCATCCACTTCAAAGCTAAACAGTCCGTAACGACTGTGAATTTAGTACCCATTAGGTACTGACCACATTTAATCGTCACCTTAACAATAGCTAAACATTCGATTTCAGGTATAGAATAATGTTTTTCTGACCCATGCAATAACCAACTCTCAAAAGCGAATGGCTTTATGTCTTTACCAAATACGTGGTATAGAGCGGCTCCTATTCCCCTAAGGCTACCATCGGTATGTACCTCTATTGGTAAGTTAGGACTAAAATGTGTTAGTATTGGGGCGTTGCATAACGTAAGCTTTAGAGTGTTGAATGCCTTCTCCTGCTCCGGACCCCAATAAAACACTCTCCCAACATCAGAAGGTCTCATTCTTTTATTTTTGAAAGTGTTATTATCTTTTAATACCTTTTTGGTTAGTCTGGTCAGAGGTTCAGCTAATTTTGCAAAATCTTGAACTTTATTTCTATAGAAGCCAACTAACCCAACAAAATATCGGACAGCAGTCAAATTCATTGGGGTTGGGAATTGCATAATAGAACTTACTTTGTGAGGATCTGCCTGAACACCTTCAAAGGAGACTACGTTTCCTAAGAATTTTATGCTTTCTTCTGCAAATACACATTTCTTTGGCTTAAGAGTTAGGCCAGATTTCCTCAGACATTCAAATGCTGTTTTTAATATTTTGATATGTTGTTCAAAGGTATTACTATGAATAACAGTGTCGTCAAAATAAATTACTATTCCTTTTCCTATATTTTCCCCAAATATTTTAGCAGTACCTCTATGGTATGTGGCGGGGGCTGTTGTTAAACCGAATGGCATTCGAATAAAGCGATAATGTCCATTACGGGTGACAAAAGCAGTTTTATCTCTATCCCTTTCCTCAACCTCGAATTGTAAATACCCATTGTTGGCATCTGTTATTGTATAATAGCGCGAGCCAGCAAACGATGCTAAGCATTGTTGAACATCCGGTGAGGGGAATGCGTCTTTTCTAGTAACTTCATTGAGCTTTCTGTAGTCAACGCACAATCTTTTTTCTGGAACTCCGTATTTATCTAATGTTTTCTTATCCGCAAGTACTACAGGCGCAGACCATTCCCCAGCACATGGCTCAATAATTCCCATTTCGAGCCAGGCTTTTACCTGATTGTCAATAGTTTGATTTATGGCATCACAACGAGGATAGTTTTTCTGTTTAATTGGAATCATTTCCTCATCTAAAAGTTTAATACTATGCTTAAGGTATTTGCATAGTCCTATTTCTTTGTCACTAAACGCAAAGCAATCTTCGAACTCCAACAAAACCTTTTCCAATTCCTTTCTTTGATTGTCGGTCAACTTGGGATTGACTTTAACACTACCTTTTGTTAGGTCTATGAATGATTTAGAACTTTCACTGTGATTAGAATAGTCCCTACCTGACCTAACCAATAATGCTTTACTTTTATTCTGTTTGGACAAATTATTTAGGTATTCTTGTCTATAAATTTCGAACTCTCTAAACTCTGAGTCTTTTCTTCGTCTAAATGCATCAGATCGATACCATCTGTCCTGATTTCTACAGTCAGAACTTTTGTGTCCAAAATCATTACAAAAAGGACACATACCCTCAAACCAGTCGCTATTCAATAAATTTTCTCCTTCACTTGTAAGGATTCTTTTTCTTTTCTCAAATAACTCTTGTCCATTATCTAATGTGACATAAGGTGAATATTCGTCATCGCTTGAGGCACTTTCAAAGCCATCTGTATTCAAGTTTTTATCGCATTCCCTGATGCTTCCTACTACTGTTCCACATTTCAATTCAACCGCATTTTTGGTGCAATTTGTTAGTGGAACGAAAGCTACATCTTTGTTAAATCTAACATTTCTGTCCTTTATGTAAACTTTCTTCCTATCGAAAAAGTTTTTATTTGTAAACACCGCACAAGAGAGATATTGCTTTTCGTTCTTTTTATAGGGGCAAACCTTAGTTATTACAGTAGAGTTTGGCTCTAATACCGTATTATGCATTACATGAACGGTATTTTTTCTGTCGCAATATTTCTCATAAGTTCTTTCTAATGAATTTTCGGATTCATTCTTGAATACTAGACGCTTCTTATTACAGTCAATGATTAGTTCGGCTCTTCTATTGAAGTCATTTCCTAACAATAGATTGAAATCACAATCATAGACAGCTACGAATCGTTGGTTAATTGGAGTCAGAGGAGACCGTTCAGTTATAGTAACATCCAAATATACTTCGCCTGCGATGTCTACTTTTTGACCATTAACGGATGTTATGTTAGACCCCGTATACGGCATTATAGGGTAACCTAACTTAAGTGCGAACTTTGCATCGATTAATGATCTCTCGGAGCCTGAATCTATTATAGCTGCAATACAGTCATTATCTATATAAACATAATGGTATATTAAACCATCGTCAGAGTTGTCACTAAACTCTTGGCCTGTGCAGACAAGGGCAAAAGATTTTCTGGACTCATTGTTTATTCTTTTCCTGCAATCACGTAAATAATGACCGACTTTCTTGCAATAAAAACAAACAATATCTCCGCTTATATCTCGGTTATCATTTAACTCTTTGGCTGTTTTGAACTCAACTTTTCTGCTTCTGGTACCCCTCTCTCTTTTATTATTGTAATACCTTTCCTTACTTCTATCACTTCTGAGAGCCTCTCTATTATGTTCATTTTCGCTATCACTCTCATCCATGGATGAGTTCTGTGGTCTTGTTTGTCTAGAGTCACGCTTTGGTGATCGAGAGCTATGATAACTTTTAACACTGCGAGAACCCCTATCTCTATCTCGGGATCTACTAAATCTTGATTCGCGCGAAGAATCCCGGGATAGGTTTGAGGTATAATCGCGATTTTTATACTCGATTCTGCGACCATACCGATCATAAGAACTATCATTTCTTTCTCTAGATAGACGACGAGACTTACGCCGGTCATCCAGATTCTCGTCAAACTTACTAATCATTTTACCTATTATATCTGTCAGATTTTTAATATCTTGATTTTCTGATACTTTATTTTGGGATTCATTATTAAATAACCCTGAATCTCTGAGACCTTTCTCAATATTTACCGCATTTTGAGTTAATTGGGCAATATCGGGATTTTCTTTATGGGTTATGGTTGCTTTAATTTCATTTCTCATTCCCTGAATGATGAAACTTTTCATAACATTGAATGTCATGTTGGGGTCATAATCATAACATTTCAGTGTTTTATCCGTAATGTACGGTTTTACATCTTCGTCTTTGGCCTGAACTCTATTGACCATTTTTGAGCGCAACTCTTCTGCTCTATCTTTTGGCATATGATAGTCTAAAAAAGCTGTCCTTAGGGCTGCCCAATCAGCGGGTGGGTTCTGTGCTTTCTTAACATGCAATTTATACCAATTTCGCGCCTCTTTGCCTAAGAACTGATTGAAATTTTGAAATCTTTTTGCATTATCCCAACCTTTTAGGTTTGTTGCGTCTTCGAATTGTTCAACCCAATCTGAAGCGTCTGAGCTGATGCTACCATCATAATACTGTATATTTAATGGACCGATTGTGGATATTCCACAAAACACTGCGTCATTTACGACTCTTCTCACGTCGTGAAGAGTAAGGGCATGAGCACCGGGGCTGCCCCGATGTGACATTTAAGAACGCTTTGCTTTAAATTGCAATTTAAGTATAATGTATTTACAAACTTACCCAACAATATAAAGGCACTTCTGACGGCTAGCCACAGCCGATATTACTTGTTTTCTATCTTTCCCTAATAGATGGTTATATTTCTCGCTTTTTGTTAGAATCGATTCAGTCCAACCAGAGATATTACCACTTTATTGTTTCACAAGTGTCTTCAAGTGGGAGCGACAGACCACAAACGCCCAGTAAGGTAGCGGTTGCCTATGCTATGCTAAGACCACTCGGTAAACCAACAATAATCTAACCTCTTATTTCAAGAGTCTTCAAGTGGAAGCGACAGATCGCAAGCGCCCAATCAGATAACGGTTGCCTCTGTTGTGCTACCACCACTCGGTATATCTAATCAGAAACTAACCTCTTACCTCAAGAGTCTTCAAGTGGAAGCGACAGATCACAAGCGCCCAATCAGGTAACGGTTGCCTCTGTTGTGCTATCACCACTCGGTATATCTAATCAGAAACTAACCTCTTACCTCAAGAGTCTTCAAGTGGAAGCTACAGACCACAAACGCCCCAGTTAGCTAGCGGTTGTCTCTGTTTAGGCTATCACCACTCGGAACAGATAAAACGAAACGAGACTTTCAACCACGGGTGTCGTCGATGCTCGGCGCACAGTACCGTGGTCCCGGTAGGACCTCCAAATGTAAAATAAACTCAAACCACTTGATTCACAATAAAGGGGTTTAAACTAATTTAAACTGAATTAAACCAAACTTTTGTTAAATATTTTTATTGAATGAATTTAAGTTTAAAAGGTATACAATTATAAAGAATACAAGTTTTTAAGAACAGGAATAAGGCCCAGAATTTTAGGTTACATTAGTTTATATAATAGTTAGTAAGGGGAGGGGTTACAGGTTAGGTAACAAATAGGAGTGACATTGGGAAGGCCTTACAATACTCCCCAACTCTAGTTTGTTCGTCTCTGAACAAAGTTGCAATACTATAAATAAACGTAATTTATGTATATTTTATGTAAATGTATATATGTTTTGAAATGTTTTTGAAATGATTGGCGCTAAATAAGTGTTAAACATATATAAATTAAATTATTTGTAGTTTTATATTAAAATTTAGGTGAAGTGCAGGTCAGGATATACGGTATGTATTGTTATGTTATGTTATTTTAGTTATAATTATTTGTATTTTTTCAATTTTAGGATTAAACGAAATATTTGTTTAAATATAAGTTTTTATTAGCGTAAAGTGTAGGACAGGAGCACAAGGAGGACAGGTATGTATTTATATATAAATGTTATTTAGATTATAATTAAATATTTTTTTTTTTAGAAATTCAATTAAATATTTGTTTAAATTTTATAATAAATTGGTGTCAAGTGTGAGGACGGGTAGGTCATAGAGCGCAGGTATGTATAATATAAAATGCTTTCCTTTTTTGGTTTTTTATTTTAAAATTTATTTTGTTTTTCAGGATTTGAATTAATTATTTGTTTAAATATTATTATTAATTAGTTTTAAGTGAAAGGACAGGGAGGAACGGGAGGACAGGTATGTATTATTATTGTTTGTTATTTTGAATTACATTTAATTAATTTTTTTTTCTTATTTTTAGGTTTAAATTAAATAATTATTTAAATATTATTATCAATAAGTGTGAAGTGGAGGACAGGGAGGACAAGGAGGACAAGGAGGACAGGTATGTCTTAATATAGAAAATAATATTAAAATTATATTTAATTAAAATTTTTATTTTTGTTTTAATATTTGAATAAATATTTGTTTATATTTTACTATTAATTGTTGTGAAGTGAGGGACAGTTAGGCCGAAGAGGAAAGGTATGTATGAGTCATAAAGTGTTGTTTTGATTAAAAAACTATTAATTATTTTCTATTTTTTTCAGAACTCAAATCAATTAATTATTTTTTTATTTTATAATCAATTAATATAAGGCATAGGATAGGGAGGAACGGGAGGAAAGGTATGTATAGTGTTATGAAATGCTAATTAAACTGAAATCTAATTAAATTATTACTTCTTTTTAGTATTGGATTTAAATATTTGTTTATATTTTTGTATCAATTGATGGGAAGTGTAGGAAAGGGGTGGCCGTTATAGCACAGGTATGTATAGTGTAATAAATGTTATTTTAATTAAATATTTAATTGAAAAAAATTTTCTTTTTATCAGAAATTGATTGAATAATTGCTTAAATATTATAATTAATTGTTATTAAGTGAAGGACAGGGAGGTCGAGAAGGAAAGGTATGTATTATGTTATCAAATGTCGTAAAATATTTATAAATAGTTTAATATATAT
>JAQFZR010000097.1:0-10413 GCA_034696065.1 Gustavia microcephala | reverse complement strand
AAACTAAAGTAAAAATTTTATAATTTTGTTAATTTCAATGTAAGCGAAGATTATTCTTCAATATGAGCGCCGATCCAATGGAGGAAACTCGAGACACGTGTATAAACTCCAGGATATCCAGGTTGAGCACATCCCTTCCCAAACGACACAATACCTAATTGATAGTATCTTCCACTGTATGACACCGTTAGTGAACCGCCAGAATCTCCCTTCAAATCAAAAAAATTTGTTTAAATTTGTTTTTATTCATTATATTTAAATGAATTTTATTCAAATGACTCATACCTGACACGAATCCTTCCCTCCTTTAGGATATGAAGCGCACAATTGATTTTCATTAATTTGATCGGAAACGGCTAATAAAGAACTGTATCTCTTAGCACATTCATCCAATTCACTGACCGGGACCTCAACTTCTTGTAATACAGGACTTGGTTTTCCACCCTATTTGACAAATAATTAAAAGTTGACATAAAATGAGTAAATATTTGAGGTTTTGATCCTTTTTGAACCGAACTTAAAATTTTAAACCATATGTTTAACAGCCGTTCAAACATTGATTTTTAGTAAATCAATCGCTATATAGAAAATAAAACCAAATTATAATACAATGACTGGAACATACTTGTGAAGTAGTGCCCCACCCTACCAGTGTTCCCATTGTGCCCACCAAATCGGCACCTTCAATTTCCGGTGGGGGCAGACAAACAGGTGCTATATTTTTATTTTTCCTAAAGTTAAGTGGTTCGGACAGTCGGAACAGTGCGATGTCATTCCGGTGCTGTCCGTAAATAAAGTTTTCGTGAACTTTAATATCGGACACTTCGGCAAAGAATCCACTGTTTTTGTTGTCATGCGCTCCGATTAAGATTTTGAAGTTAGACGGACTCAACACTTCATTTTGTCTGACAATACAGTGCGCGGCAGACATGACATACCATTCGCTGATTACAGTTCCGCCACAAATGAATCGAGTCTTTAATTTTTTAGTTTTGTATGAATTTTGATATATAGCCGTAGCCCAGGGCCACGAATGTGGAGGAGCTTCAGCGCCACCAACAATGAAAAAATTGTTGTTTGGACGGAGACCACAGACTTTGGATGAGATAATCGAAAATTTAATAAATAGTATAATAAGACATAGAATTCATACTGGGCTCGGAGGGGGGAAGTACTGCCGCTCTGCTGGTTGTGGGACAGCATTTCATGTGATAAGAAGTACTCGACTGACAATAAACTGGTTTCTTATCAATTAAATTGAGACAAACCCCTGATTTGCAAAACCCCGACCGGCCTTCGTTTGTCACACACCGTTGTAATTGACTATTAAAGACCCGAACTTCAGACGAATTGCCGTCAACTTTGATCTTATTTTCAGATATAGAAGATTCAGATATTGAAAGATCAACAAAATTTAAAGAACACAAACAATGGAACAAAGAAAAATGCGGAACTATTCATGTAATAAAACAAAAATATTAAATTTTATCTGTAATCTTGGACTAGGGATGGCCAGACTCGGCCGAGTCAGGGGGGATATGAGGTAAGTTTTTGGCGCAATTTTTCCTCGAAAAAACATCATTTTTTGCTAAAAACGTCTTTTTTATAGGGGGTCAGAGTTTTATTGATTTTTTAAGCGACAATTTTTTCAGATTTTGACCAAAAAAGCCGAAAAATTAAATAAGAGCTCTAAATAAATTTTTCGCCGCCTTCCGCCAAATCTTTATAAACTTAATTAACTTTTAACCTATTTTTCAACTTTAAATTTATTCGTTAAGATAAATTCTACAGTGGAAACTTTTTATAAGAAACCTCGATATAAGAAATACCTTGATACAAAGGGGTTTCACCAAACTGGTATAATTATTTCAATAAATGTGCATGTGCCACATTTACTAACAGATTAAAATGAAAATATTTTGAATTACTTTAAATTAAATAAGATTTTATTAAAATTTTACTCATAAAAAATTTCATTTCAAGAATGGATTGTCTAAAACTCTAATTTATGTCATTATCTTCTCTTATACGTAAATTTTTAAGTGCGAAATATACACTCACAATTCAGAATTGAAAAGTTAATTTTATTTATGTTTTTAATCAATTATAATTTAATGTTTTTTTCAAAATAAGGAAAACTATCTTAAAATTTAACTCATCTTAAAATAATTATTCTGTAAAAGGCAAATATAATATTTACATTCCTAACTTTGAAACATCTGCGCCCACCAACTTTTATCTTCAATTTAAGGCGATTTTCGGGTTAAAATTCAACTTCTCACGAAGAGTGTTTCCTCTAAAGTTAAAATTTCTATGATTTTTGTTAATATTTTTTATCGGAATTAATATTTTTTGAAATTCTTTTGTTTTTGATCGTTTTTTATTATCGAATTATTTTTACACAAAAATTGGTGACATATAAATAAACCTATTTAGTATTTAATATTTTATTATCCAAAGCCAGATATTGTAGAATAAAATGTAGATTGTATAGTTAAAGAAGATCAAATATTTTTAAAATATATTTTTGATTCATATTCAATGATTTAGACATTTTATTAAAAAAGATTAACTTAAAAATGAAAAATTTTTAACATCGTTTATCCGTATCAAAATATATATAACATATGCTGTAGAAAATAAATTACTTTCATAACCTTTACATAACTATAAAATTAAATTAAATAATGAAGAAATATACCGGTAATTACATTTAAAACTTATTTCGTATTTAATAAAAACTGTATTCTTTAAATTTATATAATATTAAAATCTAATAAAAATAAAATAACAATTTTTGGATTACAGACCAAGATAAATTTATGTCTTTGCTATATGACTTTCTATTATTTGTATTTAATGTTAATGTTCTTTTGTTTCTAACTGCAATTTTCTTACAGTTGAATATTTCCTAAATTAATAACTGAAAAAAATAAACAACCAACTAACTTTTAATTTTAATAACCAATTAAAATTTTAATTCAATTTTGTTTTCGAGTGAAATGTTTTAAATATTTATTTATTTCCTCAAATAAAACTTTTACAATAATAATTTTTATGAATAAGTATCTATTTTAACATATAATATCCATTGAATGGGTGTAATATTATACACCAATTCATTTTGCGAAACACAACTTTTATTAAATATAACTTACAATTATATTTAAATATAAGCAAGATAATATCCATCAAATCTGGTGGGGCGTAGACTACTAAAAGGTCGCCGTCTTATTTAATGAATTTTCTGTTTTTTTCATAATTTGATTAATCCTTTTGAAATTTGCGTCTTTATTTAAATTGTAAGGGTATCTAAACTGCTTGCGTCTAAGATGAATGACATTATTTCTATTCATAACATACAGATTATTATAATTAGTATTTTTATAATTAATCAAATTATTTATATTAAAATAAATTTTTAGTTTTCTAAAAACTCTTCGAAAAAAGTCTGTAAACATAATAATAGAGAAACCAAACCAAATGCTAAGAATACTTGAGATGAGTGCCAAGTATTCTTCGAAATACATTTTCCGGTTATTTCATATTCAGTGGTCGGATGTATTGGGAATAGAATAGAAATTGAATTATAGTTATAAATGTCTCGAGATTTTACATCAATACTATAAAATTCTTTATAACATTCTTGTCTAATCTGACAAAATTCATTACATTTCTTATCTATTTCTTTACGTAATTTAGAATTAATATATGATTCTGTGAATATTCGAGTTCTTGAAAAGTCATATGTAGTATAAATGTTAGGATAACTAAATTTATCTCTATTTAAGGATATATTAATTTTACATTCGAAACAATTTTCTGTTTGTGATTCATAACAATCACTTTTGATTAAGTTTTTAACGACAGTCTTTTGATATATAATATAAGGATTTTTCGCTCTATGAGATTGTATCTTCTTTTCATTATTTCTGATTGCATCATGAATTTTTGTTTTTCTACCATGTACACTTATTGCAAGTTCACTCCATCTATCTGGTGTGTAATTACTGAATCTTATTTGAATTAGTTCTTCATATCCAGTATTTTTAACACGATATTTAATATTTGATTCATTGTTAATTTGTGAAAACATTGTTAAACAATAAGAGTCACTATCGATAGAAACTGTATAATTTGCTATTTCATCGCAATAGACTGTGTCTTCACTTAAATAGAGTTCACATATAAAAAAGTAGTTAGGTGATTCCATTGCAGCAAATTGTTGTTTTATAGATAAGTTTTTAAATAATTCAATATTATTCGCATAGTTAACCAAATATTCCTTCTTTAATTTTCTCGATTTATTATGGCATAAAGTGAATGCAGGCAAATGAATATCATTTTTTACTTCATATCTAACATTTGTAGTGATTTGATATGAAAAATAAATTTCATTAATTCTAAAAATCTGATAAATACAACCGAAAAAACAGACAAAATCTACAATTATTTTATATAAATCCCATTTAATATTCAAAAAATTCTTATTAAAATATTTTTTCATTTTGTTTTAATTAATTTATGTGTTATTACAAAGTCTGATCGCTCAATAAAATCAAAAATATAATATTTCATATACAAATTCATTACTATATGTATTGTATATATTTTCACATACAAATCAATATGTTATATCAATATCAATTAAATTAATGTATTTTCACAATTTTACCTTTTTTGTATTTATATTTTTTAAATTTTATATATAAAATAAGTATTATGTTAAAAATTAATTTTCAGAATAAAACAGCCTTTGCTTTTTGAAATGTTTATTTAATCAATATAAATTATTCGTTATTTTTTATTGTGTACAAATGTAAATAACCTGTATTTTTTGATTAAAAACATATCAATCCAATTAAAGTTATTGCGATGTAGTTATTATTACAGTTTATTAGGCAAAAAATATCTTTTAATTTTTTCTAATATTTATGTCATTGACGGCAATAAGACAACATGACCAATGTAGATAATGGGTTTTGTGAGTTGCAAATAGAATTCGGCAAAAAAGTGGGTTTACTTTACTGAGACTCATAACTGTATATTTTGATTACAAATAGCTGAACTATACTTATTAACGGATTTGACGATATAAAGTCGAGAGTAAAGATATAAAATATGTTTCAAAAATTTCGAGATCTGATTTCTTTCCAATAATTTAAAATAATTATAAAGATTTATTGATATTTTTAAATAAAATATTAACTACAGTCATCATATTATTATTCATCTTATTTAACAGGTTTTAAAATTTTATATTAAAAACGTATATAACGTGTTTGTAGTGTTGTTTAAGTCAGTAGAGATTTGAGATGAGGTATAATTAAATAAACTGTTAAACATTAATGAATTTTCACAATTTTGTCTTTTTTGTATTTTTATTTTTATTAATTTCATAAATAAAATAAGTTTTATTTTAAAAATTAATTATCAGAATAAAACAGAATTTGTTTTTGGAAATGTTTATTCAATCCATATATAGTATTCATTATTGATATACTTTACAAATGTAAATAACGTGTTTGACTAAAAACATATCAATCCAATTTAAGTTTTGCGCTGTATTGCTATATAATGTATTTTTTATTTATAAAAAATAAAAAATAAAGAATATACTTCATTGATTTTACTTTAAATATGCTAACACTAATCTATAATATAGTTAATTATGTTCATTTAAAATAATAATCACTTCAAAGCAGATAGGACTTTGCTTTGCAAATTGTAGTCTTAATACTTTTTATCAGTTTCTCTTAATTATTTTTTGGTAAAGACTTTGCAATTATTCCATGTTCAACTTATTAGTAATGTTGTTTTTTAAATATTTTAATATGTAGTACAATCACATTGCTAATAAGTTTAACATGGTTTAATTGCAAAGGTATATATTACAGTAGAAATTTTTCATTTATAGATTATTATTACAGAACTGTGATATTTATTTTGCCTTTATTTTTATTTGCAACTTTTGCACTTAAGCGTTTGATACATTTAAATCACCTTTAAATTATAATAAAACATGGGCTAATAAAAAGTTATTGTATATCAGATTTGACATAACAATATTTGAAATCTAAACTGTAATCAAATTATGAATTCTTTTAAAAAAGTGCAACATTCATAAAATTATTTCATAGTGGGGAGTATATCAACCAACTTCAAAATTTTATATATAGGCGAAGGTCAGAAAGACTGCCAATTGGAAGCCTATGAATAAAAGCATGTGATGTGTGTTAAAGTGTTCGGGTATTTGTTGACAATTATCATGTTAAAGTACGATCTCTAATATATCTTGCTATTTGTCTCTCACTTGTCAGAGTGGTAATTACAAAGCGATCAAGTCTAAAATAGCTAAGTAGGTGAGAAATATAGGCTCCGCAACAGAGGTCAATGACCGTGGAGACTCTACAACACATTTGTATGGAAACTCCGTAACACATTGTAGGGGTAAACACCACAACAGTTTTTTGAGACAAACTCTACACCTGTCGTTATTCAATTTGTGAATGTTTTCACATATTTAATAAATTCTATATGTTAAATAATTTTTTTGACTAATTAAAAAACTTTAATCAAAGTTAAATTTTAAAATATTTTATTAGAATAAAATAGCAAATATTCATAAACAAAAATTTAATTTATAAAAATATAAAGTTTTACAAAGATAATAAATCAATTTAATAAAGAAATTAACAAATTTTTATTCATTATCAGATAGTTGTTGAGATTGAAATGGAGAATCGCATTCATCAATTACGTCCAATTTCTTTATCTTATCCAAGCAATGTTTCAAGTCGTCTAAATTTTCGAATTTATATCCATACTCGATAACAAGATCTTTAATTTCTTGTTTGTTTCGTTTAGCAATTGCAACTAATGCTGAACGAATATTATTTCCATCTTTCAGAATACGACCAAAAGCATCTTCAAAGTCTTCAGATAGAACTGTTCTAACAGTATCTCTAATGTATTCTGATTTATACAAACTTGATAATGATATAATACAATCACACTTTTTATTCATTATTAATAGTTTTTAAAATGTTCAATTCTGAAAATTTTAGAAATTTGATAAAATTTAAATTTGTACTTTACTTATATATAATTTTTCAAGGACAAAAAATTTATTTAATATTACATTTCAAGGATATATTTAACAAAAAATGAAATTAAAACAATATGAAGGTTATTTATTGAATTCATCAAATAAGTCAGAAAAAATAATATTTTATTATAAGTAATTAAATTATTTTTAAATGATGCAATATTTTAACAATCAGTTAAGGTTAAGTTAAACATTGAAATTTTAATTATATATTAACATTATTAGAATTAATACAAAATTGTGCCAAGTATTCAGCTTTAACCTTAGCACAGATTGGATAATTATTATTTGACAATTTATCATGCATGTCACAAATTGAAAATGAGTTTTCATTATTTTTCATCATTATCTGATAATCTTTATTAGAAGGACATTTTATATTATTTTTATTTAACGTTTCAATGTTATCCAAATCAATGACAAAATTTCCAAGGCCAGCTCTGTATAATAAACTGTTTATATTTTCATCTCGACATATACCAATGTATTTAGAAGTGCCATTATTAGACATATGATAGAGAGAGCGGAAAACAGCTCTGATTTCACTCGATGTTAAACCATTATTAAAATTTTTATTAAATTTTATACCATGAATTTCTTCTTCTAAAGCATATACAATTTTTTGATCACTGATATCAAGCAAATTTTTTTTAATTTTAACATTATTAAACGGAATTGATCCACTTTTGCCATTACACCAAAACCCAATTTCTCTTAAAACAAATTCATTAGACAATGAATATCCTTGAACACATAATATAATTCTTATATCCTCGAAGTATATCTTTGCAGATGCCATTCTGTTGACTGATATAAACAACTCGATTCATTTGCTATTTATACAGTAAATCACATGATTATTTAGAATAATTTTAAATTTAACCAATCAAAATTAAAGTAAATTTTATATAAATAGAAATATATTAACTTAATAAATTTATTTCAAAATGAGTTGTGTTGAGAGAACAATGATGTCTTTCAAAATGAAAACAGAATTTGCTAAAAAACCGATGAGAATGTCATGTTCTGATGTTGGTTTTGAGTTGTACTCTTCTGAAGATATAATTTTACCACCTGATTGTAGATCTTTGGTACAAACAGACATATCGTTTTCATTTCGTTTTGGTTATTATGGACTAATAGTCTCAGTTCAAGAAAATGCAGAAAAAGGTATTGATGTTTCAACCAATGCAGTCGACAATAGTATGGAATCAATAAAAGTTTTAATAATAAATAATAGCAATACAGATTTCATCATAAAAAAGGGTGATACAATTGCTAACATGATTGTTAATAAATACTTTGATCATTATATTTTAATAGATAATACTAAATATTAATGTATAAATATATACTAATTCAATAAAATTGTTTTCATTTTAAAAATATTTTGACTTGTGATTATTCAATTAAAATGCAAAATATATATGATTTAACGTTAAAACATCCAAGCCGATTCATAATCTATGGACCTTCTGGTTCTGGAAAAAGTTCATTTGTGGAAAAAATTTTATATTATCAAAATGAATTATTTGGATTTTATTTTGATAATATAACATATTGTTCTGGACAAGCCTTTCCAAATTTTGATACAATACATGGAATTTCAATAAATAAAATAAGTAGTTTAGATAAAAATTTATTGAATGAGTTAGACTCAATAAAAAATAATTTAATTGTTATTGATGATAATATGCATGCAGTTGCAAATGATTTATTGACTAGTGATTTGTTTACAAAGTTATCTCATCATAAAAATATCACAGTAATATTATTATTACAAAATTTATTTCCGAAAAGTAAATATATGAGAGATATATCGTCTAATTCAACTTATATTGTACTAATGTCTAATCCCAGAGAAACTTTACAAATAAAAACATTAAGTGCTCAAATAGATGGCGCAAACAGTAATTTTATTTTAAACTGTTTCAATGATGCAACAAAAAATAAACCATTTAGTTATTTATTTCTTGATTTTGATCAGAGTAGTCCAGATGAAATAAGAGTAAGAACCAATATATTTCCAAATGAAGAAACATATACCTATCTTAAATTATCTTCAGTTTAATAATGTTTTGAAATGTTCTTCTGAATTAAAAAAAATTAAGAGTGCTAAAAATTTAAAAGAAAGAAATTTGTTAATTAAAAAAGCAGAAGATTGTGTTATTAATGCAATATCTGAAATAGCAAAAAATTGTTTATATGGAAACATTCCTTTGAACACTTGTGATTTTAATAAACTTAAAAATTATCAAAAAATATTACGAAAAATTTCATTGAAAAAACCAATAATTCATAGAAGAAAATTAATTATACAAAACGGAGGATTCTTACCAACTTTGATATCATCTGCGTTGAATTTAATATTACCTATTGTATATGGTGTTTTAAAGAATACAAAATGAGTAACTTTAAAAAAATGAGACTTGTCAGTGATGTCACTAATAAACATTCAACAGATTTAAATTCAATTGAAAAACATAAAACTCCATCAAATCTATTAAGACTCAGTGAATTGGATAGTGAAATAAATGAAATTTTACATAAAAATATAACAGATTCCAGTAAAGCAAAATTATATTCTCAAGCTTTAAGAAAGTTCTTGACATTCAAACGTTTACATCAAGAAGAAGTACTTCTTCATCGTAATCGAGAATTGGATTATCTAAAAAATATTAATTTACCTAAAATTAAAAAAATTTCCACACCAGTGCGAGCTCTACATAAATCATTCAAAAGAAAACCAAGAAAATCTACAACTCCAAACAAACAAATTAATATAAGTCCTAAAAAATTGACATCAACAAAACGAGATTTAATTAGAAAAAGGTTAAAGAAAATTCATTCATTTGCTTCACCAAAAGGATCTTTTGAGTTTTCTAAACCAATAGAAAAAGTGTTTTCAAGAAATAAATTTGATTATAATAATCTGTTCAAAGAGATTGATGACGTTAACAATGTATTAAAACAGATTAAATCATCACCAAGTTCTTCATCAACAAGATTAAACCAACCATCAACAAGTCATCAAACTTATGATTCTGATGAAGAATCATTTAAATCATTAAAAAGCTATAATGATCAATATTTGAAAAACTATTACAAAGAAAGTGACTCTAATGAGGGAAATGATGAAAAAAACAGAAGATTTTGGAGTTACTATTGAAAAACATCTGAAAAAATATTATTACAATATAAGTGAACCTATTAGTTTTCAAGGATTTGAAAAAATTTATGATAAAATCAAAAAGAAATTTCCTAGTGCTACGAGAAAAATAGTTCTGAATTGGTTGAAAAAACAA
>JAQFZR010000096.1:0-10421 GCA_034696065.1 Gustavia microcephala | reverse complement strand
TTAAATCAATAAATATTCTGTAGAACTCTGAGTTTATGCTAAAGAATTAAAATCTTGATTACGATTGGGTAGAATCGAGATATTCGTTCGTGTTTTGTACAAAAACAAAAAATTCATATAATTTTGTTCATTTGTTTTATTATTTATAATTGCTAATAGACTCCCTAAAATTTGCTCAGTGGACCAAGATTTGAAAAAATTTATTGATTGTTTGCATATTAAAAATGTTAAAATTTTACTTAATTAGTCTTTACTATCTCTTCGTTCTATCGCTGTATATAATTGATTTTTTTGAAATCATTTTATCTATTTTTTAAATTACAAATCAGTTGTTTTCATAGAATTAAATGGTTCACATTAATTGTCAATTTTTAGTTGTGTTGCTTTCTAATCAATATATAATATAAGTTATTTTTATTGAGAAAAACTATTTTAAAAGTTGAAATTTTGATTATTTTATTTAATTATTAAGTGAAACAAATATTTGAACAGATACAACACAAATGTCCGTTAAATACACATTGTTGTTATGTTTATGTTCTGAGTGTGTCTTTTGCAAAATTAATCAAGGGCGTCATATAATTGTGTTATCAAATATGGAATCTGTTAAAAAGATATACCTGTGAGTCAAATTGTCGTTGCAATTAAAAAACCCCACATTAGTTGTGATAAAGATGAAGAGGTGAATCGAGGCTCGAACTCACTACTCTGATGTTACATGCTACATTGTCAAACTAATTTGTAAAAATACCGATATTATATTAAGTTGAATTTGATCTTGAACATATTAAATTTGTTGATTTATTTTGTTCTTGATGATAAAATTAAAAAATATCCTTGGTCATCTCACTTTCAGCTAGGGATGGCCAAGGGGGGTATAGCCAAAATACACCCCCTGAGTCGAAAAATTTTCAAAATACCCCCTTCTCACTAAATTTCCGGCCGAAGGCCGGAAATCTCCTTCTATTTTGCCGCCGGAAGGCGGCGAAAATTTTTTTGACTTTCTTTTGAATTTTTAGGGTTTTTTGGTCGAAATCTGAAAAAATTGTCGCTTAAAAATGCAATAAAACTCTGATCCCCCTATAAAATAGACCTTTTCAGCGAAAAAAATGACGTTTTTTGCCCCCAAAAAATGGCGTCAAAAAAATTCGCGCCAAAAAATACCTCCCCTTATACCCCCTGACTTTTTGGCCGAAAATCCGCCATTTTACCTCCCCCTATACCCCCCTGACTCGGCCAACCTTGGCCATCCCTATATTTAAACATATATCGATTGTCTGACCGCATGTCATCTAAAATATTGATAGAAAGCCCATAGCATTTGCCAATTTATATATTTCGGTAAATATAAAGCTGTTTATAATAAAGATGTTCAGAAATATCCCCCAAAAGGAGAGTTTGTTGAATATGTTAACGGTTGAGATTATACGAATTGGAGAATGTATTACCGATTAAACCAACATTAATTTGAATTTAAGAGATTATACCTAAACTTTTAATATCGATAAGAATTTCAAGTTATTATAAACTTTAATTTTTTATCTAATATTAATCAAATTAATCAATAATATTTAATTAATGTTTTCATCACAAATTCATTATAATTTCATTATAAATATTTTATTTATTACTTTATTTAATAGTGTCTTCAAAGTATAATTTATTGGCAATCATTTTGTCTATAAGCAAACTAATATAAATTAAATTATGTTGTATTGTACTATATCTAGAATGGAATATGAGATGGATTTTAATGAAATAATATATAATTCAAAAAGGTTTAATAGATCAAAATATGAATCATTTTTGAAATGAATATATTTTTATAGTAAATGTTATAATTAAAATGTATTTCATTAGTCATTGAAATTTCGCTCAAAATTCTTTATATAAAACTTTAATTTATTGACTTTAAACGATCTTTTATTCATTTAATATATCCCATTCTATAATGATTCTTATTTTAAATTATTAAATTAAATACTTCAATCATTTAATTTTGCATTTATTAAATTTAAACCATATTTAGTAGAATACGGCTGATTTTATTTATATTAGTACTCATAAAGACAAAATATTCTTGTCTTTATTTAAAATAAATGAATTAAAGTTCACTATTTTGATAAATCACAAACGTTATTTTAACCAAGAAGTTTAAAATCGCAAACTCAACGTTAACAAACAAATCAAAAGAGAGGGAATGGTATTAGCTAATTAAATAAAGGATTTTAAGATATTTATATTAATTTTTAATATTTATTTCTATTTTGAAATCCTTCTAACTTGAAAGCATTTTCTTGGTTACGACCCTTTCAAGATAAATTTGAGTTAGAGTGAATATTAAACGCAATTTATTTAAAGATTTAATTTAAATTAATAGATTAAATTTAAAAGATATTTGAAGATTTATTTACAAAATTATGAAATTTGAATTTTGACTAACAAGAAAACTCTGATGATTTCCAAACTCACTTTACTTTAAAATTAGTTTATTATTGAAATTATTTAAGGATTTATTTACAACAAGCTGTATTTTAAACATATTTATTATAAAAATATTACATTAAAAAACTAAATATTAATATTGGAAGTGAAAAATATAGACGTTATTAATTCTAACAAAATAGTTTTTGTAGTCAATATTATATCGACTAAACTTTAAAAATAAAAAACGGACTTACTTGTTAAACAATATAAATATTTAATATATAAAGATAAATAAAGCATTTTTGAATTGAATCTGAATGAATTTTATTTTATCATTTCTTCAACCTAAATTTTCTCTCTTTTGGTAATGCAATTAATTATTTTCAAATAACTACATAGTTTTCTTTTTAGAAGAATTTTGATCAAAAGCCAAATAGATTTGAGGATAAATTTAGTTTTTAGATAAAAATTCAATTATTCTTTTGAATTCAATATATTTCTATGATTTTGATGACAAAAGTTAATAAAGACAATGTGTTTGATTTATAATTTAATCTTCAGTTTCGATAAAAAAATAAAAAGTTTATGAGATTATACAAATAATAAGATAACGAGTGGTAATAAAAGGTGAGTCATCACCGATTAAATTGTGCAATTCTATAGAGAATTTGCTAAATTTTATGTATATTGTGGCCGATCCGAAGAATATTCTGTTCCAAAACTATTGCCATTTTATTTATAAATCAAATGTACCTAATTCTGTAAAATTTAAAGGAAATGAAAAGTTTTCAAAGTAGTTCTTAATGTGGAAAATCATCGATGAATTGGCCAATGTTTCTGATTTATATAAAATGTTGGCTTTTGAAATCAAAAGAGTCCAGAAATTGAGAAAATGCTATTACTATTAATTGAAAAATAATATTACATAAGTGGTGTCTATTTATATAGTATCAATTACTATTTATATAGTATGTATATAGTATCAATTTATAATAAGAATAGTGTTCAAATATTCCTTCAATCTAATTGTGTTGAATTTGTCATAAAATACGATAACACGTTTAACCTACCACAGGCTCGGCCTTTTGAAAAATTTTGGTATTTTTGTAAACAGAATTATAGAAAATTATCAAAAGTATCATAATATTTTAAAAGGTTTGATATACTATGGCGTAATATCAGCAAAATTGTGTATGGATCGGTTGCACACTCACTCATGAAGAATACAAGAAGTGCACTGAAGCAAATCGAATATAATGGTATTTTTTCTGTATTCAAAGACAAATTTTAATTCGACAATAAATGTATTTTTTATAAATAAAATTTCATTCTATTATATTATATATTTTTTCAGATATTGGTAAATCTCTTCAGTGTATTTACTTATTACTCATGCCTTAATTATTATATCTTATTTATCTTTATAAAACAATGAAAATGAATAACAGTTTTAAATTATTATTAAGCTATTAATTATTGAATTGAATCTGCTCATAATAATAGAAACTTGTGTCAAAAGGCAAAAATTAAGTGAAAACAATAATGTCAAAGGGAGTTTGCTTATTTTAAGTTTATTCATACAGTATACACTCATCAGTGTCCCCTATGTTTAGTAACAAAATATGGATAATATCCATGAATCTCCTCTCATCCTCTTGCTTTGTATTAGATCTATCTTTATTAATATAAATATGAACTCATTACATAGCATGATATTCATATCAAATTTTGATTTTATATATTGAAAATTCTTTTATCATTACTAAAACAAATCTATATAAATGACAGACTTTTGAACTAAACTTTAAGTTGAAATCCTCTTAATATTTTTATGAGTTCAATAATTCTATAATTTTTGAATATTTGATTTTTAAAACTCTAAAAATTAAGTCAATTAATATTTCATCTAAAATTTTAGTACATAAGTCTGTCATTTAAATTTTATGTGAATATCATACTATGTCATGGTTTCATATTTATATTACTTCAGTTTAGTCTCATACAAAGCAATGCCCTAAAAAAGGATGAAGAAAATGTTTTTGTAAAGTGACAGTTAAAATGTCTTTACAATAATTATTAATTGATAATTACAAATTTTAGATGCAAAATAATTAAGTCACTTAAATTTAAAGAACAATAAATTATTTCGATATATATATACAGTATAAATAAAAGACTATACAGGGGTGACAAAACCATTTGAGAACGACTTAATTTGAGAATTAAATCACTTTAGATTTATTTAAAGCAAAAAAATTGTATATAAAATTCATCCTTACAAGTTAGATTCTAACTTAAAAATTATTGGCAAATAAATTTTAAAAAATTTTTAATTGGTTCCAAAAATAGCGCCCGAACTTTAGTATCAAAATCTATGCTTTTTAGACATAAAATAATCGAATTCGGTCAAAAATTCCCCATTTTGTCACTTAATGAATTGCATTTAGGTTTGATTTGTAAAAAAACATTATCAATTTTTTAACTGATGGCCTATTACAAAGTTTTGAGTTTATTGACCATTGACATTAGAAACCACGTTTTGGGTTTTTCGGACATTTTTTCAAGCTGATAGACTTTGCATTCATTTCGGAATTTGTTACTCGTTTATCTCCGTTTTTTCTCACATTTTTCAATTTTTTTTTAATTTTCACATTTATTAGCATTTTTGAAATTCAGAACTACCAATAATTTGACAAATTATTGAGCAAATTTGACCATTTAATGTATAAAAGCATAGATTTTGTACTCAAGTTCGGGCACTAATTTTGGAACCAATTTAAAAATTTTTGAAATTTTTTTTGCCAATAATTTTTAAGTCAGAATCTAAGGATGAATTTTTAATACAATTTTTTTGCTTAAAACAAATCTAAAGTGATTTAATTCTCAAATTAAGTCGTTCTCATAGTGGTTTTGTCAACCCTGTAATTGAAAAAATAATAGATAGTCTTTTTATAACGTCTATCAAAGAAGAACTCCTTATTTTAGATAATGTATAAAATGATCAAGAAGTACAGTACAATTAACAAAACTAAAGAATTTCGTAAAAAATTCATTTAATTATGAGATTATTAATGTACACAAAAAAAATTAAAAATTGTATTAAATTAATGAACTGTAATTTGAATCAATTAATCATTACTAATTGTTATCTAAATATAAAATCAATTAAAGGTTTAAGTATTATTTGAATGATTAATTAAATAAATCATTGTAAAGTACTGTTTTAAAAATAATTATTTAGAATAGTTTTTTATTATATGATAATTGCTTAGACCACGGGTATAGATTTTAATCATAAGGTATAAATTAATTTGCTTTGAGGGCTAGTGTGATGGCATGGTTAACAATTTAAACAAATTCTACAAATTAATAAATTAAAATATTTAAGATTTCTATTTAACGTTTATATCTAATTTGAAAATTAAAAATATTGCACAAACTGTAATTTTTTGAATTGTTAAATATTATGTTATGCTTAATTTATTACTTTAATGATTCGTTCTATAATACATCAAATTATTTTGTGAAAATTATACATATTTTTATATTATTTTTTATTTAATTTAAAATCTTATAAATAGATAATAAAGTATCGTTACAAAAATATTGTTATATAATTAACAAAATACTAATTTAGAATATATATTTTAAGTCTTTTGTGAATTATTCTTTAAAAAATCCAAGAAGCGATGCGATTCGAAAATCAATTTGAATGAATTTTTACAGAATTTATAAGTTTGTACGAAATGTTTTTCCATTTATTTAGTATAGTTCTTTTAATTTTCATATTTCATTGAATAATTAATTAATTTTTATACAATTAATAAATCTAATTTAAAATCAATCTATTCAAATAAATTAAAACTAAAACTAATTCAATTAAAACTACTTCAAGCAATTTAAAAGCATTCAAATAATTAAAATTAACTAACTTAATTATAATACTTTTAACTTAAATAACTGTAATTTAAGGTAATTTAAAGTCTGCTTAAATTATAATTTAGTTGAATTAGTATAAATTTAAATTAAATTATTTTATTTAAACAAATTTATTAATTAACTAAATTTAGTAAAGATTCCTTATAAAACCTTGCTGTTATCTATAACCATTATATAAACACAACCATTTAATTGATATTTTAATTTAATTTATGGACTAAATACCAAAACAAATTTATTATCTAATCAATATTTGTTACTTTTTTTATTGTAATCCATTGTAGGAACCATATAGAGGGGTGTTATTTTAAAAACATGTAAAATATTAATTAATGTTAATTAACACACCCAGATCCCATTATAGCAAATATTTTTCAATTTACTTTTTGTATTTTAATAATTAAAAACAGTAATTAAACACTATTAGTTTTATATCATTTCTCGAATTTTAAAAATTACGAATATTGGTTGAGAAACGCTAGGTGTAAATTATAATTTTGAGATTTGGCAGCAATTATGCAGAATATCTATTTAGCCTTCGAAGAAATTTAATTTGAGGTTTACTTTAAATAACTATTTACAAGTTAGAATAATTTTACCTATTTGTTTGAACAAAAAAATCCATTGTTTGTATAACCTTATAAATATATAAATGTGAATATCTGAATTTTAATTTATATTGTTTAATATTGACAAATTTATGTGCTCACAAATGTCCTGCATTGACCGTACAGTTATTTAAATCTAATTTTAAAAAAAATAAACTAAATATGATTTATTATCTTTGAAATATCAAAATGAACGTTAATATAACAAAATATATTGTCTTCAAATTTTTTACAATTGAATTAAATCAAAAATATTTCAGATTTTCTTCTTAACAATAAATTATTTCAAAAGCAAAATATTAATTCATTTAAATTTTTTTGTTTAAACTTCTGGTCAACTATTCATTCGAAAATTATTTTAGAATCTTTATCAATATCTTATTTTGGACAATTGTTTGTCCTTTTACCTTTTCAACATGCAACTTACCACATTTGAACAAATCTTAAGAGGTGGTGAGTTGGCGGATGGTGTTTCAGTCAGTGCCGTTTTTGTGTGAACTAAATTCAAAATTTTCAAACAAGTATTTATTTTTATATTATGGCTGTCAATAAATTAAAATAAATGCATTCGTTTTGCAAATAAATTTAGAAATTATCACTTTTGTTTAATTTTTTAAAATTTGTTTTTTTTAATATATGATAAATTTAAATTTTTCGGCAATCATTGTAAATAAATTTGTAAATAAATAAAAACTAGATTAATTCAATTTAATTTCAGGAAAAATATAAAATAAATGTTATATAATTATTTTATTTTAATATCAGTTTAATTTAATTAGCATAAAATATTTTAAATAATATTTAGAATGGAATTATAAAGTATGAATAAATTATAAAATACTTAATTAAACGTTAGTACCATGTATAAATAATATTTACTATTATTATTCAAGTTTAAATTATCTCGAAAAATTAAACTTTATATAGATTTTACTTAAGCTATAATTAATAACAAAAGGTATCACATAAATATATAGTTTTCGATAAATTAAAAATTACTGACAAATTGACTCAAACTAATCTGTACTGTATTTCATACTTATGATTTTAACTAGTATGTAAAGTGTAAAGGCTGTATATTTTCTATTCAGAATTAATCTGGGTTTTGGATATGCTTATTTTAATGAATATATTATTAAAACTGTAAGTTTAGTTGTATTAAAATATTTAAATAAACAAAAAATATCATTTAATAAATGGCAAGGGGCAACGAGTAGCAAATATCTTTTAAAAAATAATAAATCATTTTTATATTAAGTATAGAATTAATCAACTACATATTTAAATTTTTGAACATGACAAATATTAAATATGTGATATTAAAGTTACAAGTTTTTATGAATTAGTTTCATCAACGTAATTTACAATGCCAAAATAAATGTAAATTTTGAATTTTAAACTTAATTTGGTTTCGATTGTCTGATTGATAGCACCGGCAGTTGGCTTCAGTTCATTTACGGCGACCGCACAAACCATATTAATGCTTGTGATATAATCGGCAAAACCTGTCCTCCCATTCCCTATCATTCCCATCAATTAAATGATTCAAATCTTATATTTCCTCCAAATTTGTCGCAAAACTCTTCGGCGAATCGACTCAATGACAGAACTGATGACCCGATCGACGACTCGGTCGGTGACGACGTCTCTAACGATACCATTCAAATACATTTCAATCGGGGCTCTCATCAGAATTTGGTTGAGTTGGACAGAGAGAAGTCATTTCCAAGTAATGGTGCTCTCAATGGAAATACAAATGAAATACAAAACTCATTGATTCGTAATGTTATCTCAAATGTAAGAAATGATGTCTTTTTGTGGTTTGAATTGAATTAAAACCGATTTTATTTGAAAATGTTTTAGTCATCCGAATCGATACGAAAGTATAGTCATTGGGTCTTAAATTTTATTTTAATAAGTGATGACCAAATCCTAAAAGGGAAGGGAAGAGACGCCTATCAATACCTGGTCTTTCAACGATATGTCATCTATTTTTTATCTCTACTCAGTTTTGTTTGTATTGTAGTTGTATTGCCGGTCAATATTCAGGGAAAATTTGGTGAGAATTCAATATTAATTACTAATTAATTGTCAAATATTTAATGAATTGTTTGATAACTCAGAGGGAGATTCAAAAGCATTCGGCAAAACAACAATAAGTAATTTAGAGGAGAATTCAGACTTGTTTTGGATTCACGCAGTATTGGCCGCAGTTATTATGCCTATTGTATGACATGTTATATACTGTACCCTAATATGACCTTCAATTCACTTCAATTGATTACCATTTTTAGGGCGTATTTATGATGAATCACTTCTCAAAAGTGATCAAAACAGATGAGGAACTGATAACCAGAAGAACACTTTTGATTCGCCGAATCCCTAAATTCAAAAACAGTAAAGAAATTGTAAAAAACTATTTTCGGACTAACTTTCCCGACTGTCCTATTGGAGGCATTCAATTGATTCACGATTTTGTTGAGTTGGAAACTCTTGAGTTGGAGTTCAATAATGTATTGAACGCTAAAACGTTTTGTGAAGAATATAGCAAACAATCGAATAAAAGTTTCAATATTAGGCCCTACTGTTTGGGTCAGTTGGGCTGCTGTTGCTGTTGTTGTTGTTCGACGACCGATGGCTTCGAGTATTACAGCGAAAGACAGAATAAAATGGTTACAGATATCAAGAAAGAACTGGTCAACTGTTTTGCGAGCCATACCGGCTCTCTATTCGTTACTTTTCAGACTGAGAAACAGGCGATGGAGTGAGTGATTGAGTCATTGCTTCAATTGATTTGTCATTAATTTCTATCTTTTGTTTTGATTAGAGTTTATAAGTATTTAAAACAAAGACAAAACACATGTCTTTGTATTTCTCGAGGAATTGTTTGGATTAATAGTATGTTTAATGAGAATGAAATGGATTCACTAGAGGTGAGTCGATGGCAGGTCAGTTATGCTCCATATCCAGATGACATCAATTGGAAAGACCTAACGGTTGACTACAAATGGATTTGGTTGAGAAAGTTTGCTATTTATTTGTTTTTATTCTTCGTTTTCTTCTTTCTGTCGACGCCTTCGATATTAATAAAAGTAATGGAATTTTTTTATGCAAATCAAAAGTCTATAAATGATGGCATTTTCAAAATGGTATTCAATATTCTATTATATTCTGTTTGAAAAACTTTAAAATACAATTGATTTATATTTAATTTTGTTGTGTATAGAACTCAACTTTGAGTGACTTTTTGAGTCCATTGCTTCTAATGTTAATGACTATAGTATTGCCTGTAATAGTGACCTTTGCATGTGAGCGCCTGCCCTACAAGACTATCAGTGCTCTTAATCATGCGGTCATGTGGAAAGTCTATATATTCCTGTTAATGATGGTCATAGTCCTACCGTCCGCTGGATTTCTTAGGTATTTATTTATATTTATTTTAAATTT
>JAQFZR010000095.1:0-10472 GCA_034696065.1 Gustavia microcephala | reverse complement strand
AGTATCCCCACTCCCGCCTTTGCATGAGATGTCGAACTCCCACACCCAGACCAGAAGAGCTTGCACCTGTTTACCTCCACCTCACCAGAATCCCGGCGCTTAGTAGAAGAAAGCCCTACTATATCTAGACGATATTTTAGTGCTTCCTCTACTAACTCCGTTTCCTTATCTTTCAGAGAAGAAATGTTCCAAGTGCCAATTTCCATGTTCCAATGCGATGTCCGTTGCCGTGTTATCCTCTGTTGCCTGCCGTTATGGCTTCGGGACCTATTCCTTACAAGGTCAGTGTCCAGTTGACCTTGCGCATTTCCAAAAGCATTTTCAGATAGAAAATCCAATTCCAATTCCGGGTCGATACCCCCGGCGTTTGCCACCACCGGGGGTATCCCGTTGGAGGCAGGCCGATTGTATTTTTGTGTTGTATCCATTTGTTTGTTTAAGGGTGGGAAAGGTGGTCGAACCTACTTCTAACCCCCATATGTATTTGTCGAAGAAGTGCATATATATAAAATTAATTTTGAGGTCGACCACGGCCTCCGCAGCGGGCTAGATGAATTTACCTTGCTACACAGCCAAGGTTCCGGGACATTATGCTCTCCGAACGAGCGGTTTTTTGAATAGGTTTCCTTCCTATTTATCCTAAACCAATAGAAACCTGGGTTACCGTTGGACGGGCCGGTTTGGTGTGTAACTAACTGGTCAGGTAGCTTCTCGGGAAGATTTTATAGTCCATCCTAAGGTATAAACTTAGGCCCCCAGTATAAGCAGCATTGAGGTGCGATCCCCCGCAAGGTTAACCGTCTCAATGGGTCCGTACTGGGTGTGCTGCATCCTCAGGAAAGGTGGTCATAGCACTGGCTACGGAAAGTTCCGATCTTAGAAACTCTGCTCAAACAAAGTTTGAGGGGTTTTCCCGGGTTTTCCTTCCCGTAAATGTTAACGTTCCACTAATATTAAATGATAGCTTTATTTCAATGAGTTTAACATCAATTCTCAATCATTTAATCTATTATTTTATGCAGGGATGGCCAAAGGAAGGCATGTCTATGGGGGGAGGGGTCCTAGGTGGGGTGTATTTTGAAAACAACCTAAGGGATTCAATATAAGTTGGATTTAAAGTTATATTGAATAATAAATCATTTAAAAAAACATCAAAATATAAGATAATGGATAAACAACCCAAACAACAATCCCAAGAGAGTATAGGACCCGATCAGCCACAAAATACCGGTTCATTCATAGTTACCGATTCCTCATTGAAAACAAATTCTATTCCTCAACACCTAAGAAGTGATTCACAAATACAGACCAGTGTTTCGTCGATACAGAGCACGGGTTCACAAAATGAGAATATCGGAGGACAGAATGAGAATACTAGTGCCCAACAACTCAAAGCTATGCCAATAATGCAAAGCAATGTTAAACAACCCGAACAGCAAATGAATATTCCTCAACAACAGAATAGAGGGCCCGAACAGCAACAAAGTACAGGTACTTCGGTCTCGAATACAGTTCCCGTTTCAAAATCAAACACAACGGTTGGTCTTCGACACCAAACAAGTGATACACGAATACAAACCAATGTTTCGTCGATGCAGAGCACAGGTTCACAAAATGCTAATACCGGTGCAAAACAATCAGATATAGTGGTAGAACAGCAAACATTAGGACCTCAACAACAGACAGCCCTACAAACTCAAGAATACCGGCGCAAGAATATTCGACACTCAAAGCGAATTATAAATTGGTCCGATTTGTTCGATCGCAACAAAAGAGCTCTCTTTGAAGTGTCAAAAATCCTTCAAATAATTATATGTATATTCTTAATGTTTGTAATGTTAGTCCTGGCCCTTTGGAATGTCTTCAATTATAATCCCTTTTGGCCTTTTGGAATATTCCTTAGAAGACTCAATTTTTTCTATCAGACAACAGGTGTTTGCGTATTAGGTCTGTCCTTAGGACTTATCGGTGCGATATCTCACAACATTTATTGTTCACTTATATTCTCGATTTTGTACACATTTTTAATTCCATTTTCTATTATCTTCTGGATTGTAACGATTGGTATTATAGTATTTACTGTGAGAAGTGGTGCACAACTTTTCAGGTGCTAAGCCATAGAATTAATAGTAGGCTTAGAGTTGGTGTTTAATAGTATATAATTTAGTGGTCGTCCCACAAATTGTAGCACAAGTTTAGCTCTAAATTAGGCTCAAATTGCAGTGTTTGTGCCCGAACTGCACACACACTTATGATATTATGTATTGGCGCTGTCAGAAATGAGTGCTACCACCCGAATAAGCTATCAAAGGGTCATTGGGGGTCATTGGTATTTCTTACTACTGGGCCTACTGGGCATTGGGCCATCCGAATTTTGGCCTACACGCTGTCTTTGGTGTTATTATATCTTCTATAGATCTAAACAAGCATTTTATGCAATGTAAGTGTTAGAGCACAGAGAGGTCTGCCATTGAGTTGAGTACGTAATGTAGAATATAGTACTACTCCCCCGAGCAAACTATTGACAAACATTTGTGCTCTTGTTTCTGCTTAGAGCACCGGTATATACGATTTATGGCTACTTTGGGAAACATTAGAGTTCTTGCATTTTATTGTTCGACGCGATATTCCAGAGCCCAACCATTTGACTCATTTATTGGGTATAGAAATAGAAGAAGAATATGTGATTAAAAGTTGTCGACGACTTTGTATTAGTTTCTATACTTTTCTCTAACCAATAGAACATAACAATTGATATTTTTGATGCCAAACACAACACAAAAATGCAATAATAAAGCAATCATTTTGTGTGTGAAAACAAAGTGTTATTTCTTGTGCACAAAGGGTTGTCATTTGGTTTGAAATTGCAGTTAATATTGAACTGTCAACCAATGGTCTCTCTCTCTCTCTCCCCCTCTCTCTCACACACATCTAATACAAGAAGATGTGTCACGAAATAGTGTCGACTCAAAGATAAATTGATGCGTATATTTCCCAATGGAGACCCAGTGCGGCCGATACTCAAACGTCTCAGTGCTATCAACTTGTCTTTGCATCAAATTGAATGCCACACAAAAGTTGGTCAGCCGTGACTACAACTACTATACAAGAACTACAGTATAACTATAGTGTAAGAGCATTCGGCTCTTCTCAAAGCACAGTCTCATCTCATTTAGTTTTTGCTCTCCATTTATAAGGCATAAAAATTTTATGCAATTCGATACTGAGTTTGATTTGTAGGACTCCCTTAAGTCAGTTGTGATGAGGGAAGAACATTTGGAGGCAGAGCTCATATTCGATACTTTCAATCTCTTTCTATCTTATCTCAAAACTATAGATTGATCTCTAATGTTATGACATGTTTGGCCTAAAATCTTTTATATCAATTATTTTCAACATAACAAGTCTTATATGAGTCTTATATACAGTTAAAACAAGCTTTTATTCGTGTTTAAAAAAGTCTAAATCAAAATGTATTGAATATTTGATTAATTGCAGATTCAGTTATTTTCTTCTAAAGAATATTATAGTCTTTTCAAACAAAAAAAGGTCTCAAAAATTAGTTAATATAGGGATTAAGGACTCTAAAATCGGTGTGCAGTTGAATGAATGTAATGTGTATGTCGTGGCACATGTTATGCCAATAAATCAAAAAATGCATCAGTTTTTCTCTCTCCCGAATGACTGAGAGAGGGAAGAGAGAGGACAACCGCAATGGTTAACACTTGAAATTGAAGAACCAAAAGAAAATGTGCCGCAAGCTATCAATTGGATCCAAAAGTACCGGCAAATGAAAAAACAAGTTGTTTCAGAATAAAGTATATATAAAGTGGGCGCAGAATAAAATACTGATGCAAAAGGCTACCAGATATTAGAGGTTTGGGGCCATTACAACATGACAGGGCAGTGTATCGGAGCTATAATAACTTATACTGTGATATAACTTATAAGTTATAACTAATCGCTAACTAATAATTTGTCGCATTAATAGTCACTCACTCTCTATCGCAAGGATTTATTTTATTATATCAGATAACGAATGAATAAAAGATATTTTTTTATAGTTATGAGATCTAAACGCAAAGACTCGGCGACACTCAATGGCCACCAAAATTAAAAAGAATAAAACAATTTTCGGCTATAATTTATTTGAATGAAAAATATGAAAGAGTACTCATAAAAATAAGTTACATATTTAGCACTGGAAGGCTTTATATTTATAGAATAGCCAAAGTCAACAGTAAATGAGTATTACTTGAGAGCATATGTATGTAATGTTTATAAGAGTTTGAGAGACACGAGAATAACATATACTCTTATGTGAAGCGCTTATGATCGCTCTTATGTTACCCTAAATGCTAATTGCGTTAATAAATTTTAATTCACTATTTCTATGTCTTATCCCCCGTCGATTGTGATGCATAAAAACTAGTGAACCCGAAAGCACACGGATATGATCAGAGAAAACTCAGTTCAAACTCAAATAAGGTTTTTGTTAACTGAAAAAACATTGAGAGAGAGGCACCAAAAGAAAAATAAGAAAGAGAGGCAATAAAATGCCAACAAAACACATATAAATAAAAATTTTAATAATATTCTTAGAGTTGATAGAGAAAGAAAATGAATAAATAAATATAAGTTAAGACCCATTTTTAAATCTGATACCAGTATTATTAAGAGTGATAATTGTTAAAAACCTATTTCTTATTCATATAAAAGACTCTTTCTTTTTGAGTGTTTTGGAGTGAATCGATTGAAGTCCATATATTTTATTTGCTGCCCATAAAAGCCCACACAAATCACAGCATGTGTATGCACACCGGTGTGCCAGCACTGGGATTAAACTATCAAACAAAAACAGTGTTTTTTAAGCTAAACTATTTGTTTTAAATCCATTGCCATTTCACACACATCGAGACTCCTGTAAAGAAGAATTTATATTCTTATGAATATTACATGAAGCCATCTGTCATTCCCGGTCCAAATGCATAACTTTCCACAGTTATGGTTAAGCACCAATGCCAATGAATACCATCCATACACATATATACATATAGAGAGAGTACACACATATACTATCTTTATGTTCATTCATCTTCATTTCCAAAAACGCATCATTTATTGTCCTATAGTTTAACCGTTTTTTTGATACCCTATTGTGTAATATAGCATGACTTGCAGTGATTTTTTATATTCATTGCATAACTACAGCCAGTATTTGTTACGGTTGGAAAACTTTTACCGAAACAATCATTTTCAGGTGAAAGACGTTTTTCCTATAAATTCTTATTAGTATTGAATCAGATATTACTTTCTGTTGCACTCATTATCTAACTATTTATGACATATTTCTACAATTGCTTTACTAAACACTACTCTCTATCTCTACAATCACTACAATCTCTATTCTCTACTATTCAAGTCTAACAATCAATTTCTGAGTTTGTTTTACATTTAATATTTACCATATATTACAATTGCTGTTTCCGTTTGGATTTTAATGCTTCACTGCTATGTCTACCATCTCTACCATTAGGTTCTTCATTAACACTACTCAAGAGTTGATGCATTTTAGTTCCGAACAACTTTTAGTAATTGATTTTCCAAACAACAATTCAATATTTCATTATATTTTCATTTGAAAACTATATTTACAAATACTGTATAATAAAGAACTATTTTTTGTAGTAATTTTAAAAGTTAACTAAGTTTAGGGGAACTGTAACTAAAAAACAACATTTCCGATAAATTATGATTACAAGTGAAAAATACGTTTTTTGTGATTGAATTTTTCTAACAAATTCAAACGATTACACAACAGATTCATCAAATATATATATATAAGTTATACATTTGATGCTATGTTTAATGTTTAGGTTTCGATTTCAGATTAATATCCAAACTCTAGTCATTGATTGATGTAAAATAAAGTAAAATTAAAGGGGAATTACAAATCAAATAGGAAAAGAGGTGTGAAATTGAAGTCAAATTAATAAAGAATAGGACAATCATTTAGTAGTGAGAGTGGAAATTGTGAAACTGGTTGTGCAAACGGTTGAGAGCAAAAGCCAATTTAACAGTGCCTTTAATTGCCTTATTATGAATTCCCATTACACTATTACATACCACTTCAACCTCTATACTTTCTTTTTAGCATAAAAATTAAAGGGACTGGTAGTAAAAATTATTGTAAATAAGTTAAGCAAATTTCCCTCGAGATTAGTAGAGATGCGCTTAATTGCCATTACCTTTCAATTGTTCTCTACTATACTCTCACATTAACTCTCACTCTGGCTCTGACTTGACATTTGAGTTTCAAATTCATAGTTAATCACTACGACATACACTCATTATTAACACTTTTCATTTAGGCTTTTAGATAAATCTATTTTTCATAGGATTAAAATTTTAATATTTTATTAATTATCATTTCATTTCATTATCATTTTTTAATATTTAATTGTTAATTATTTGGTTGCTTTCAAATCTTATTTAAAATATTAACAAAATTAACATAACATACATATACAATAAAATTATATCAATACTTAAGTTATATGAAATCAATCGATTATCAAATATAGCACTAAATTATTATCAATTTATTGTGAAATGATTGTTGAAATAATAAACCAATGATAAGATCTTAAGAAAGAGAAACTTTATCGCAAAACATTACAAGTACTGTACTGTTACAGAAACTGTGTATTTGTGTATGTAATACAAGATTGCATTCAGTTGTTCCCAATTCCTATTCCGTATCTTTTTCTCTTACTAAACATTCAAATCAATAGTGAGTTTTCCATTAAATTTATAACATTTCTGTTTCTTATGCTTTACGTAACGAATGCGATACTCATATTGGGGTCTCCAATGTCTAGTTGTACTGTCTCTACAAATTCAATTATCCATTTCAATTAAAAAGGCATCATATGCACGATTAGAGTAATACAACACAAGACAACTGCCACACATATAACACAACACATTTTCTCTACCATACCCTACCATGCTATACCATACCATACCAATCGGCTCTGAAATAAATCTTTTTGAAGAACAACTCTAAACTCACTCTCTCTTTCAAGAGTGGATTTCAAACCAGTGGATCCAAACTTTGAAGAGGATTATTGCGATTTCAAATCCGATCTTCTCATGGAATTTAGTGCACACTTACACTACGGTCTCATTTTTTTTACTAAATCATACAATTCTAGTGTATATATACTGTACATTACTCTCTACAATACTGTACAATATATACTATCATATATTGATATAATATTATGTTACAGTTTTCAATATGTGTTTGAATATCTGATTCAGTTTTTTGGATTAAGGTTTTATTTTTCATATCTCTTTCTATCTAAAGATTTTTTTGTGATCCGAAAAGTTTATATAAAAACAAATAAGATATACAGAACTGAATTTGCGAAACAATATCAAACCATACTATTATAAAGTTTGAAAACAATTGCATTATTGAAAAGGAAATTAGTTTTTGACTATTCTTTTGAATTTCCTGATTTGTATAATAGGAAAGAGTGAATTCAACTTTAAACTCGATTCTGTTTGGATTTAGACATCCTAACTATTCTAACTTTATTCATAAAATGGTTATGTTTTCCAATTCTACACTTATTTACCGAATGATATTCCAGAATAAATGTTTTTGATTGTAATGAACTTTGAAATCTATAAATTAGTTGACGAGTTTGTAGAGAGTGTTTCATTACTACAATTTTAACGGTAATGAGATTTACTATAAAGTGTTGCTATAGAATGAGTGTTTCGCTCAAATATATTCGCTTTCGGTCAGTCCTCTCCCACTTTAAAAACTCAATGAACTAAATAATAGCTACACAATAGAGCCCTTTGAGGATCGAGTTTCCTAACTCTCGAGACTTTCTCTCACTCTCAATCCCATAATCACTAAAAATTCTAACTTATATTTGAGATAATTATCAAAAAAATATAACATATAATAAAGAAAAGTCAATAATTAATTCAAAAAAGAAAAAACAAGAATAAAATTGTCTTCAAAAGAATCTGTAGATAATTGTGCAGTAAATGAACCAGAATTTAGTGAAAAGAGGAGATACTCGAGTCATTTTGGATACAAAACGATTAGTTTCGAATAGTGTGTGACAATAGTAAATGAGTCAGAAGTTGACAGGTCTCCCCTTTTTTGAATTAACAATTCATCCGAATCGTTATATTTGGGTGAGAGGGAGGAGAGGGAGGAAAGAGAGGAGAGCTTCTGGCACTACACAATTGTTGTAATATTATTACCCTGCATGAATGGGGCACCAGATGTGGTGCTGGTCATCACAACCATTTTATAGACAATTTGATAGTCATTGTGTGTCTATTTTACACAACAGTTTAGCTATAATTTCATGAATAGAAAATGCTTTTTGAAAAAAATCATATTTTTTGAGCACAATATTAAACAACAAAAGGATGGTATTTGTTGTGCATTTTTAATGGAAAATTTTTAGGTTATTTGACCACAAAAACTAAACAGGAAGACAAGGAAATTGGGTTTGTGTTGCCAAAGGATCTGGTTGTATGCGGACAAAACACACGAAAGCCATTCTAAATATCTCACGAATCGACTTACAATCATATTATGTTTCGGAGCGTTCGCTGAATGCAATCCAATTGATTAGATATCACTCCAACAACTCAAATGTTAGCTCTTTGACCGAATGCCAGTTAATAGGCTTTAATAGTAAGCCTAATATTGTGTACCATCTCTTGTACGACCAATAGATGTGAAAAACTAATATTTATCTAAATGTATTCCCACTTCACCTAAAATTATTCTTAAAAGTCGAGACTAAATACAAAATAGAGCTTCGGTTCAAAAGAAATATCATTACAATTCAAATAAAATATCGATCATTATTAAGAAAAACATTAATATTTGAGAAAATGTCATCATTTGGTGCCTATTATTACAAAAATAAGGCAATAAATGAGATGAATAGGCAATTGGATCCACTTGTATAGTAAAATTGGTTGTTTGGCACATATTGTCAAATATAGACGACACGTGCCATACCTAAAATGGAAGGCAAAGAATAAGGTGAGTCAATATTGAGTGACTCGTATAGAATGGAAAGTATGGATGAAATAGATGTTTAAATTCGATTGATTCGCCGTTTTTTCGATTCCTATCAGCTTTTGAGTCACAGCAACACAAGTACTGAATTCATACAACAAATACAGTTAGAGTAGAGTTTTTGCAAATCAAATCAATGAATCTATTTGTTAGTAAATGCAATTGCAATTAGCGACGACACGGACAGACACTGCGGGTTCTTCGCAGCTCTCGGTTCTCTCTCTCCCCAAAACTCTCACTCTTGTAGTGGATTCCAACTGAATAGAAGACGAGATTCACTTTGAAAAGGACTTACTTTCAATCAAAACATGTGGTGCTGACAACACTCACTACAAGTTCTCATTTAGTCACTCCTGAGGACAAAAAAATGGAATATATTTTAATATATAGTTTTGAAAAATAAAATTGAAAAATTGAACTCAATTTTTGTGTAGTTATAGATATAAAGCATTAAAAATGGAATTGAATTTGAAAAAATATTCTCTTTTTGACACATCAATGATATATTTTATTTTGTAAAACAATTCTTGAATTAATATTTCATTAATAATATTAAATATTTTTTTTCATATTGAATATCAAAAAATATTACTTGAATTGCAATCTTATATAATCGATATTTAAATGCTTCAAAATTTTAAAAAACTTTTTTTCTGGTTTTCAAAACAGAATTAATTTGAAATAAAAGAAGTCATAAGTAATGCACACGAATAGGAATATCGGAATAAGCCCTCTGAGACTTGAATTTTTCAAAAATTGACACAACACTCATAGATCTCTTTTGAGTTAATACCTAGATTATGAAACGTCATTCTCACAATACCCCCTGTCATCGACCAAATGCTGTTCTACTGCTTAGCATTTTTTAGAGTGAGTTTTACGCATAATAACCCTATTGTTAACCAACTCTTATTTTATATTTTTCTTTTTTTACTCAAACACTATTCTTAGAATTGTTTTTGATTTTAAATCTTTATGTAGTCTTCACTTAAAAATTATATTTATGTGTTTCATCAAATATAAATATTATGTTTAAAAGTATTTGAATCATATTATATATCTTACAATCAGTCGATATAAGTTATAATTTTTGTCAAACTTTTGTAAATTATTATTTCAAATTAAATTATTTCAAATATTTTTATTGTAAAAGTTTTTTTATTTAATATGTAATTATATATGTGAATGAAATATATTTATGTGATATAAAATTTAATTATTTAAGATCTCTATGATAACAAATGACATCAAAGATGTCTGCAAAGGCATCGTTGCATGACTTCAAACAATATTATAACTTTGAAATGACTGTAAATATGTTGTCTTGTACATAATGTACTATTAT
>JAQFZR010000094.1:0-10485 GCA_034696065.1 Gustavia microcephala | reverse complement strand
AACGGGCCATACAAAGTGATTGGTATTAGGTCGCCAGTTGTGTATGAGATCCAATTAACTCCGACTAGAACAGACGTGGTCCACGTGTCGAGGATGAAACGCTTCTACAATAGAGGACAAACGACCGAAACTCTTGGCCAGGATTTAAACGAGACATACGTCGTGAGCTCACCTGCCAACAGTGTCCAAGACACCGTTGGGAGTACTGTCCTAGACGGTAACGAGACCGAACGTATTAGGTCAGGTCAAGCAGTCGCCCCAACACACACACGTCCTCACAGATATCGTACACGACTCAACGCGCCACATTTGTTTACAATAATTCTATTATTAACTCTGGTCGGTCTGAGTTACGGATTCGACTTAGTCGAACCGGTTCAATGGAAAGAGTCAGAAAGAAAGATAATCACTGAAATTATTCCTTATAATTTCAAAATTGATTATCATTCTCCGTGTGGTGTCTTCAATCAATCTGACCCAAGATTGAACGATTGGTGTTATAATCTATTTAATGAATGTTTTATTCAGCCACTTTTGTCTCACTGTACCGATAGTGAACACTTCCGCGACAAAAGAGTTGTGCCTTTAGTAATCGGAGCCGGAGTTGTTATAGGCTTTGGTATAACAGCCATCGGTGGATACTTTGCATTACGAAAGACTGCAAAACTGGAGAATAAAGTGAACGACTTCACTAAGGAACTCAATCTAATCAATCAGAAGGTCATAAAAGGTTTGGAAATTGATTCTCATATTAAGAATGCGCTAAAGCTGGTTGGGGTTGAGCTAAATCAAACCCAACTCATTGATAAAGCGCTAAAGAATGAATTGGTATCGGACGTGGCAATGGCCACTTATTTGGCCTATAGATTTGGCGAGATCCGTTTATTAATAACGAAATCTTCAAACAAGGGATTTTTTAAATTATCTAAAGAATTCTTAGATGTGCTGAACACTTCCTTACCGTGCGAACAGACCTGTCCGATAGAATTTGCAACAGTGATTAATTGCCAGCTTATTACAAAGTCCAATAAGTTGCACTTTGGCACAATCACTCGGAAACCTTCTAATAATTTAATAATTCTAAAGTCTGAACCCTTTATCTTGTATAACAAATCTGACATCAAAAACTGTCACACGTATTACACAGGTCCGGATCTTATTATTCTCGATAAAACTTCAAAATGTGTAGCACCTTTACCTAAGTTCGAGGTCCACCCTTTTGTGCTACATACAACGGACCGAATTGAGTGCTCGAAGGAGTTCTTCAAAGATATTGAATGGAATTCGACTTTATGTTCAATAGAAAACACATTTGATGAAATACAAGTTATATTTGGAGACAAATATAATTTTGTATATTGTTATGAGAATAATATAACAATCATGGACCGATTGTTTGTATGTCCTTCAAAACCTTTCAGACTACGTTCGGATTCGACATTTAAAGTCAATAAATTTGTGTTTCATGGAATGGCCAACGTAACCATGATTAATAATGACTCGTATTTTTGGTCGAATTTAACGAATAAGTTTCTGAAACGGGTCCAGAGTGTTCGTGAACTCAATTTAGACGAATACTATAAAGAAATCAACAAAATCGACATTGAAAATATACAACAATTTAAATCAAACACTGAAATAACACTTATAACTACTTCCTGTTGTCTTATAGTTATAGTTATAATTGTAACTGTTTATAGTTTATTCAGACTTAAGTTTATGAGGCAAAGAAACCGAAATTTAGAAAATTTCAGACAAACGATTGCCTATGAAACGGCCCAAGAGTTAGTCCGTGTAATAAACACTCCCCTAGGTACCCCCTCCTTAGGCCGAGGAAACCCCCCTATTAGAGGAATAGAATAGAATAGTTGTCATATTTAAGTTTAGTTTTTTGACACAAACACTAAAACACAAACACAAACACACATTACACAAACAAATAATTATATTTTATTTTCTTTTATTAACCTTAATTGCTTTTAGATTGGAAGTAATGGCGACCGGTGGTGATGAGGACGTCATAACCTTGAGTGACGAGGAAGTGCCCAGGTCTCCACAAACACCGCATTTTTCGGACAATGAAGGCGACGCGCAGGTCAACAATTTATGGTTGGCACAACACGCTGCCAACGATAGAATTCGTGACACCGCGAATTCAGTTGCTCTGGCCATCGGTTTGGGCGAGAGAGAGGATTTAGGATTTGATGATCAACGGCTTGCGTTTGCAAATTCGATTCGTTACGGGTTTCAAATGACTTCGGTCACGTTTGCAGTTCCGGTCGATCAACCTAGTGGTCACTCCCATGCCACCCGCAGTGCTACTTCACCTTTATCTTCCCCGACTCTTCTGGCAACGTATACCTGTCAAAGCTGCCAATTGATTTCATTCGACCCACATGAGTGTTCTGCATGTGGTTGGATGTTCTGCAAAGCTTGCGCCGTGAATGAAGTTGCTTATGGAATTTCGTGCCGACGTCGTGATGGAACCCTTCCCCATCTTCCAATTAAGATTTCATTGCATTCACAACTTATGCTTAATAATTATGCTACGGTAGTCTGCGAATATGGCTGTCTTGGCAGTAATAATGAGAGACGCAGATTCGACTATGCCGATGCTGTGAGACACCACTCCGGTCGAGACTGTCTAAAGCGTAAATGCCCATTGTGTAGACTCTACAAAGACTGTTATCTTGCGGAAGAACATATTGGTAATAAACGACTTCGTTATGAGTTTGATCACTCAAAAGGTGATTGTATAGTGCAATTAGACCACTTTGCTCGATATCTCGAAGCAGAGAGTCGATTTGCACAAAGGAATCTTCAGGCCACTTCGAATCGGGAGAGAGTAACTCTTGAGTTACAAGTAGCAGAACGAAACCAACAGATTTCGGGTTTGACGTCGAAGGAAAAGGTTTTGATTAGTGAAATAAATCGTCTGAAACATGAGGTTGACAAGAGGAAAAGTGCCTTACGTGACAAGTATAGAGAGATGGAGGAATTGAAAGGGAAATGTTTTCTTCGGAGTAGAGAGAGTAGATCTACATCCACTCAAACCAGAGATTCTTTGAGAACTTGTGAACCATACGACCGTTCAGTCATTCTCTTCACGAATCCTACTGCTGATAATCCGGTTGTCCGCGGTTCAACGAGCAAACTTCGGAAGCAGATCGTTAGAGTACACAACCCCAGGTATGGGACACGAAATGTTCTTGACGTGAACGGAAAGTTGAGCTTTGACGACCTATTGTCCAAAGCTTTAGAAAGATTCCCTGAAATCACCGAGTCGGACGGCAAACAAATGTTGTTTGACGTCCGCACTCGAGTGCGTTCGGGACCCGAAGAAATGGGCACAAATTTACGACGTGTCCATTCCTTCAATCTACTTCCTGCCGAGACCTTCAACGACAACACAGCTTATATGTGGGACCTTCGGTGCGTTAGGGAAAGTTATGTTCCGAGCGTTTTGGCGAATACTGATCCTTCGCCAGATGATGAGACACCACCTGTTCCGGATGAACCACAACTGGTCAACACACCAAATTGGCCTTCGCCTGATCCTGAAGTCCCCTGGACTCTTCCACCGCCGTCTCGTAGATCAGTAGGAGAAGCAGACCTAGTCTGCCCTCCTCAGGGTCCTAGACCCCGTTCTGCGAGACATCACCGGAATGTAGAGCCGTCTGGGCTCACATTCACCAACCGTTACCCTGATTCGAGTGTGAGGGACCCGAATGGACGAACGAGGAGAGGGGGATCTTCACGTTCTACAGGACCGAGTGCTGTTGGATTCTACGATAGATACCGGATGGATACACCATTGGGTGGCAACACACCAAGCGAAGGGAGGAGAGAAAGAGATCGACGTCGTCGAAGAAACTGATGAGCAGATAGTGCAGTGATAGTGAAGTGAATTTTGAATGTAAAGTGAAGTTTTGTGCGGAAGATTTTTGAACCTTCACAATATGACATGAAGTAATTTTGGACATTTGTTACCTTTACAATATGACACCTTTTAATGTTTATTTTTCATATGATACTGTATTAATTTTTATTGATTTGATACTGCTTACTGTTCTTTGCTGTATGCTTACTATTCATTATATAGATGCGTTGCTATGATAGCTTATTTATGAGTTTAAATTTTTTAACAAAATTTAAAATTAACAAGGAGGATATTTGTAGGAAAACAAAGTTTGTTTATATAAGATATAGTTATTAAATAATATATATTGTATAACATTTTCAATCTATACTATAGTTATTCTAAAACAATGTATTAGTCATAACATTCCCATCACTTATAATTGATTCTAATTCCTATTACATAAACATTTATTGGGAACTGTTTGCACCCGTTTTCATGCATTCTTTTACTATGAATAATGTTAGCAATAATGACTCTCTGATCGGCACTTTTCTATCACTTTTGTATTAGAGCTCAACTGATATACTTGTGATGTGTTTTCAATAAATAAATGATTATTAAAGCGAAATATAAATGAATTAAATTATTGAGAGTTGTCCACTTTTTGTGACCAGAACTACCGACGGCCAGTGCCTACAATATTTTGAAAATCGACATGCTTGTTTTAGAGATAATCGACTTTAAGCTCTTCTATATATGATAGTTCCATGTTTCTATTAGAATGTTAGTCAACTTTTGCTCATAAATTATTAGTGAAAACAAGTGTTGCTAATTCTCCCTGAACAGCCTAAGGCTAGGGCTAGACCACATCACTCTTGTGCTTAAGACAGCCGTGTTTTAACACAAACTGTCACTCCTTCTCAGTCTTATTTATCACAGAAATGAATTTTATTTTTGAATTTTAGTTTTAAACAAAGCATAAAATAAATCTTTAAATCATTAATTCGTTAATTTTGATATAAATTGTATTAAAATTCAATAAAAATATTCAAATACTGATATAATAATAAATGACTAGTTTTTGTCACACTTTAATCAATCACTAAAGTCTAAACTGAAGTGTTATGAAGTGATCTCTTTATAACTCTCGCGTATTCGCAATCATTTTGAACGTAATGTTCTGTTTGACTGCTATTGAGATTCGAGTTATCCTCCATTATATTCAAATCGTTAGAGTCATGGTCTGGATGTATGACATTGGCATACTGGTGCTCATAATCATCAGTTGACACATTTTCATCCCTATCAGCTATTTTTGAGTAATGATTTGAATCATTATTAGAATTCAATTGAGATATCATTACATTGTTATCCGTTCTGTTTATATCAGAGACGGCCACATGATTGTAGGCCAACCCATCCGAGTCTTTTTCAGGTACACGACTTATAGGGGAGGGCAAACTACTGGAATTGCCTGAACTACCAATGCTGGAACGGGTTGATCCCATGTGCTTATTGTCCTTATGTCTGGAGTTGGTCTGGTTTTGGACATTTCCACTGAACATCATCTTCAGAACGGATGTCAACTTTGAGACCGTATAGTTGACTGGTGGAGGAGTGGGAGAAAATGGAGTCCTGTTATGTTGCTCTTCATTAGAACTATTGCTATGTGAAGTGACATCCCCGGGCTCGTCATATAAGAGCTCATCATTTATTGGTTTGTAATTTACCGAAATATCAAAATTATTTGTTATAGGATTCAAACCTAAAACTTCTTCTCTGGAAGCGAACACCGGTTCCTCTGAGTCAGAAGTTTTAGATTCTTTGCTCTTTCGCGGAGGTTTTGATATGGGAGGGGAGGGTTTGGGTTTGGGATCAGCTGTGGTAGTCATGACTGAAGTGACGCGACTCAGAGATTGTTTCGAAATCATTTGAGGACTTTTTGGCGGTTGTATTGAATGCCTTTTGGATGACTCCGGGATTTTAGTAGAGGGTAGAAGTGATGAATTGGTTGCAAAATAATTAGTTTTTGATAAATAATCCGAATTATGATATGGGGGTGAAGTGGATGGAAGACATGGTTTCATTTCATTGTTCAAAATTGACTGCATTTCCTTGAATTTGAGTTTAGGACTAATATTATTGAGTCCGGGAATAGAGTCGTCATTCAAATTACGTGAAGCCTTCAGACTATTGACATGAGAGGCCACGGATTGGAATATAGAGTTTCCATCTTTTGTAATGAAAGAGAAAAGTCCTTCTCCTGAAACACATTTGCGTCCGGCCTCGAGAGAGAAGCCGTCTTTCGTACAGCCATAACGCCTAATGTGGCGATAGGGCCACGTGAAGATAACTTTCCCCTCTTCTGCTAACGATATATTAATTGAAGTCACGATTAAAGTGAAGTTCAATTCAAAATTATTTTTGAGTCCACATCGAATCGATGTCTCGGTGTCTATGAGTTTGACTCTAAATGTAATTAAATGACAAAATATTGGCATTAAGGATAAGTAACCGGAATTTCAAGTAACGCTATATTTAAATTGATAAAAACATTAATTTAACAAATTTTAACAAATCAAGTTGTTTAGCAAAATATCAAGATCTATTATCAAGGTTGATTTTCGTCATACAAAACTTTTTGATTAGATAATTATATATTTTTATATTTCCGTGTCTTTACAATCCAAACAAATCTAAAAATTATCGCTTTTTTAGAATACAATCGAATATTAGAATACAATTGTAATCGTGGTTAAATTGTGAGCGTTGCAACAAAAACTTATTAATGTTTAAAAAACAAAGTGTAAACAAATTTTGAATTTTTAAAAAATTATGTACTGTCTTCCTATAATTATAAATCATTATGTTAGAGGTGACAAAATTTTAAAATTCTAAAAATTTTCATTTATTTATTATGACATTTAGACTTATTTATGAATTATTTTTTTTAGATTTCAGATTTTGTTAGTTGTCAAATGGTTGTTTTCTATTATGGAAGGCTTTCCATATTATTCAGCATGCTCAAAAATCACCCATTAAATTTTTTTAAAACATCAATAATAACTATACAATTAAAGATGACAAAAACACATTTTTGCAACGTTCACAATTTAACCACCATTATTCTAAAAAGCGATAATTTTCATATTTATTTGGTTTGTTATTCTAATAATATGATACATTAATAGATTGTCAATACAACTGATAAGTCAAAAAGTGATTTCTACAATCACTTTGAGTGAAATATCTTATAGAGCTTCCATCGCAAAAAGATGGCTTATAAGCAGAGATAGGATTTTAGTTAAATAACTATTCGCAGCGGTTTCAGTAATCACATTCATACTTATCCAGTATACGAAATAAGTAATCAGGGTGATTTTGGTCAATTTTATAAATAACTATTTTAATGGTTAGTAACTATTTATAGTTAAATAACTATTTAAAGTTAAATAACGTTTTTGATAATTTATGTATTAAAATATTAAAAAATAGTTAAATTGAGATAATTAACTTTCAATTTATATCTAAAACATTTAAAACAGATTTGTGTGAATTTGTATTAGATCTTTATATAGTGTTTTATTAGCTTTTCATTAAGGTTGGCTAAAGTGAGAGTCTAACTAAAAATACCTTCCTCTCTTCGAGCAAACGCGCCGCTAAAGTTAGCTCGGCTGACCAACCCTCACTGCAAGAAACTTGGAATTATTGGAGCTGTAGCGTAAACATTGGGTATTTCGTGCCAAAATTGGTAGTTTTGGGTTTTAGTTTTAAAAATTAGGTGTTTAATAAACTTTGCCGTTAAAAATTGAAATTTTTAAAAGCATTAGCGCATAAAATTAAGAATTTTGGGAGCTTAATCGCAAAAATGGGAGTTTTAGGAGCGATGGCTTCAAATAACACTCAGCACCTTAGACTACACTTAGGATTTTTTACAATATACCCCTACCTATACCCCCCACTCTTTACTTAATTTTTCGACAAATACATTAACTCCGGAATAACTGTTTGGCAGTAATTTATGAAAAACAGATCAAATATTTATATAAAATCATATTAATCTGCAAATTTAAGTCCCATGCTAAAAAGCTTAGTCAATTCTACACCTATTTTGAAGATATTTTTCCGGTAATATGAAATTTTTCAAAAACAATGTATATTTGTATTTTTTGAAAATGGTGACAAGGTGAAATTGTCATAAAAATTTCCCAATTCGATTTAGTTAGAAAGCCTTGATGTTTATTGAAGTAACTTAGAATATCCTCAAAAATATAAATATTAAGAATGATTTGGCATTTATTTACTTAAATATTTTGTGAATATTTTCTATGATTTTGAAAAAAATAAATAACGACCTTGAGCATCCCTGTTAAAGTTCAATCTGTAAGGAATTAAAATAATAACATCACCATTGCATATTTGTTGGAAGGGAGGGGTCTCAAAAATGCTTACGTAATTTGTATAATTTATGAGCCCTCACATACATTTGAGCAAAAATTAAATGTAATTAAGGTGACGAAGAATATGGATATGCGTATGGTTTTACGGTTTAATAATTGATAAATTTGATAATGGGTCTATTTATTAGAATTGAAGCTTTGTCTTGAAGATTGTCCAAAGTTTGGACTGGATAGTAAATGTGTTTGAAGAACTTTTAGAATTAAATCTCAAAAAAATTTAATACACTCTGGACAATTGAAAAATAGCCTTCTAAATATCCTAAAAGGTGAAATAAACTTAGCAAATCCTAGGGGATATTTGTTAAATTTTCGAATCCTAGGTGGTATTTTTGCTATACCCCCTTGGGCATCCCTGATATTAAGTATAATAAGTTTGAGAAAAAGAAATAACATTTTATATAAAATCAATAATAGGTTTAAAGAACTTTGAGTGAGAATGCATTTTTAATATTTATTTTACTAATTAATAATTATTTTTGTTATGAAAAGTTATTTAAAACTTATTGAATTATAGTTTTATTGAGTATTGAGTAAATTGAGAACAAATTTATGATTATATGAGTGTTTGTATTATATAAATAGATATATCGATTACACAATTAAATAATAAATCCAAAATTCTTTCGCTCTCTTCTACTGTAAAACAATCCATTTATTATTACATTTACATTAAATTTTCTGTTCATAAAAACAACATTTGTTTTGCAATTTATAATACATTTGTCTTCTTTTTTGACATTTATATGATTTATAAATTCAACTTATTTTGAATATTCTTTAGAAAAGGTATAATTAATATTGAAATACATGAATTTTTTTGAGTATATTATAAGTTATGATCCAATGTATGCCATAATAAAACTAAATGACATAAACCGTTATACAAACTCATAAAATATATATTTAATAATATATATGGTTTAGAAAATATATATTTTCGTTTTTTAGTGAAAATCTCCTTCAGATAAACTTTTTTAAAATAGAGTTCAATTTTATTGTTCTCTATTATGTGTTTGTATTTTAAATTCGTGAATATCCTGATACTTTATATCTATTGCTAAATTCAAACAAAAATCTTTCATCATTTATAAAAATTAATTGTTTAAAAACAAAACTGCATGCATGACATTTTCTACCCCAGCTCCCTTCTGAGTAGTGAGGCCCTGTTATGCGCACTGCTCATTTCGTGGCTACATCACTGAGGTGTGTATGAGGTTTGCTGGGGCGAGACGACCACGGCTTCCAACCCAGGAGTGAATGTTTGGGTAGAACAATGCTGTCTGACCACAAGACGGGAGTCTTCGGAGGGTTCAGGCGTATTTTCTTAAAACTGTGACGCCATCCTCACCACCGTACCAAAGAGTGATGTGGTGATTCCTGGTCTTGCTATACTAACTGAGCTATACAGGGTCCTACATTTTTTCTAATAATTTCCGGATTGAATAAATCGTTTAAATAAAATTAATGAATAAAATTCAAACAAAAAACAATAAATCAAAAAATCGATTGTTTTAAAAATGGATATATTTTTATTTTAAAGTTTATTTTTTAGAGCATTAAATTATGTTTTTTGAAAATCTTTTTATAATAAAAAATTGATGCTTAAGAGAAAAGTTTTAGTCTATTTTAGCCATTATGTTGGTGGGTGTGTCCACCCTCTTGTCCAAAATACTGTATATACTGTATATTTGAAATTGAGCTGAAAAATGTTTTTAAGCGATTATAACAGAGAAGAGCATAAGTTTTACTTTGCTTTGAATGTTGTCAAACATAAGTTTAATACAGTCTGTCATCAAAATTATTTATGAAATCACTTTAAGTTTTTCTCATCTCGTTATGGAAGTGAAGCAGAAAATGTGCTGAAATTTATATTTCAAGTCCTAAATTCGAAAACTCTTTAAAATTTATGTAAATCCTTATGTAAAACAGTTATCTATATCTATAAACATTTATAATATATATATTTATATTTACTGTATTCTAATGTCTAAAAAACAAAATAAAGTTTATATATTATTTAGAATTTTTCATAACATATGATATTATACTAAAAGAGATTTGAAGTATTTTTTGTAGAATAAATTTATTGAACAAATCCTCAAATACTATACAAAATTTTTTTAAAATAATAAATATATAAATCTAATTTTGACAAAGGGGTTA
>JAQFZR010000093.1:0-10490 GCA_034696065.1 Gustavia microcephala | reverse complement strand
ACATTACAGTCGTATTTTCCACCGCCTTGTTTCACAAAACTACCCGGGAGTGGAGTTATCCTAATGGGGAGGTTATACCCATCGACAAGACTCACGTCATAGTAGTCTTAATTACCGGCGCCTTTGAGTGTGAACTCAGCCAACGATACGGGAAGTCTTCCACTGTTTCCATTGCTATTTCCTATTGTTTGCAATCATTCAAAGTATATATCAATTATTCAATACTAAACTCAACTCTTATATAACCCAATTTAACCTAATTATAACTATTGATAAAAAATATTATCACTTTTTAAAACCAATAAAATGTTTGAATTTATAAATATATTTAAACACAATTTCATTTAAGCAAAAACTCAATAAATACAATATAAAAATGATTAATAGAAACGATACAAATATTAGTATTTGCCAACTCTTTATAGACATTTCCGAATCATATTTACTCCTCATTTGATTCAATTCGTAAGAAATCTTTTCCAAACTTTTGTTCAATAATTCGATTTCCGAATTAAAATAATTTTACGGTTAATATATGGAAAGGTTTTTCGTGTCGACACATAATGTCAGGAATAGTAGTATAGGAGTTACCGATAAATTGCGTTTTAAGCCATCAAAACTATGAATCACTTATTGTTAAGTTTTAAAAAAATCTATTTTATTAATTAATTTCTCGTGAAATCCTTGACTATTAAGTAGTACTGTATTTGCTTTGCTTTAGAGGAATGAAAATGAAAAATACGGAAACAAAAATAAAAATAAATAAAAACAAAATAAGAATTTGTCATTGAATTAGATATTGCATTCATAAAAGTAAATTATTTTATATTTGAATAATAAGCTTATTATCCAATCATTTTGATTATATATTTAGACATATTTTCATAGAATCCAAACCCAAAACCTGTCCACCCGTTTGGGAAAATATTAAAATAGGAAAAATGGATTAGAATAGAAAATTGAAATAAAATTGTTATTATTAGTGTATTTAAGCATATGACAAAACTCTTACTAAACCTAAGACAAAGCCATAAATTAACTGTTAATATAATGTCTTCCCTGTAAATAATAAATTAAGACTTCTTATTATAATAACATTATAATAGCTGGTATCTTTTAGTCTAATTTAATTTTTGAGTTCATTACTCTTGTGTTTCGGCCTCAAACCTCTCACCATTAGGTTTAATACAATTCTTGTCTAACAGTTTAATGATTACAACTTTTTTCTTACTGTAATAACTAATTGTTTTGTGTAACTCTAACTTTAATTCTAATCGTTGGAAGAATTTTATGTGAGTTTTAATATTTTTATAGCATTAAATGAAGAGTTTTTAGCTCAAAATCATTTACTCTAATGATTGTTATTTTTATTTTAAGCATAACCTGAAAATAGTCGTGAATAGTATTTTATAACTGTTTTCTCTGTCTTTTTCAATACTAAAATCTTCACTCCTTTTTCAAACCTATCATTAATTTTTCAAACGTTTGACAAAAAGCCTTGAAATTACATTTTTTGTTTACAATTGAGTTATATTCTATTGTCTTATTTCTTGGAAACGTTTTCGTTTAATAGGGAACTAAGGATAAGAAGATTGTATTGACTCGTATCGGACAGACCTCATCGCCTACCGACTGGTATTCCCCTTCCAAACAACCAGAGATAGCATTAGTTCAATGGCCTGAAGTACGTCTAGTTGACGGTGACTTACCTTCAGAAGGTCGACTCCAACTGTTATATAAGGGAAAGTGGCATTCGGTGTGCACTAACTCAAAGAACTGGACACAAACCGACATCAAAGTAGTTTGCAATCAACTGGGCTTTAGTGACGGTGTTTGGTATCACTGGTTTCACAAATACAACGATTCGCGTCAGTTCTTGTATGAGAATCCAAACTGTAATGGAGTTGAGCGGTCAATTCAGGACTGTGCCAATTGGAACACCAGACGCATCGGGAGTGGTATTTGTGATTATCACACGGATATAGGTATCAGATGTTCCAAACGTTTCCTACAGAAGCCCTATTACTGGCGCGGAATTGAATTCATTGACGCCCAGACACGAAAAGTGTCATTTGCTTCGAACAAATGGAGTCGTGAAGTGTCGACTTCGGTATTGGAGAATGTGGTCATCACTTATGCGGGTGAAGATAGTTATGGAAACGCAACCTCTGCTATACAGGTCAGAGGTGTCGCCCCTTTTATCAACGAGATTGAAGTGAAGTGGTCTGCTTTCAATGGTATTAACATAACTGCGCCCAATGAAGCGGTCGATATAACCAACAGTCGATTCTTAGAAAACAGAGGATATGGTGTTTATGTGAACTCCAGTTGGGGTAAAGTCTCGTTGATTGGGGTTCACGTGGAAAACAATGGCGCGGATGGCGTCAGATATGTATTTCATGATAAGCCGCTTTTCAGTGAAGTTAGCTTTTGTGAGGCCCCAAACCTGGGCTCATCTCAAGTATTCCCAATCAGTTTCACTCATCAACAAACAAAAGATCAAATGTCAACCAAAGAGTGCTGTCAGGAGTTCTATGCGAACGACTGGATGGGTCAGAGACTAACTGCTCATTTTCCGTATTTGATGAGCGCCGAGGGCAATGAGCGCGACCGTCAACTCAGCCGAAACGGATCTATTTATGTGATCGACGGGTATTCGGGAAAAATTATCGGAGATTTTATTGTTTGGAACAATACTCGACCCCAAAGTGTGTCCACTATTATGGGCAGAGGACCCATGAAAATATGTTACCGCCCGGCCGTTTATAGGACAGTACTTTTCACAATTCACGTCGATATCGATTACGGGCGCTCTTATGACCTAAATATTACTGACACTAGAATTGTTGGCAATAATGGAAGAGGTGTTTGGGTTCACAACCAAAGAAGTGGAACAGTTTTGAATCGAACCATAGTATCCGATCATAACTATGTATCGGGTGTTCATCTGATTGGTGGCGCCGGAGATGTCATTATCAACAATAGTTTGATTTCTCAAAATACCGGCGACGGAATCAATATATCTCTTTCGGGCGGTTATAAACACATCGATCGGTCGCACATCACAAACAACTCTATGCGTGGAATCGCTTCTTGGCTTAACGAGACGTCGTCTCAAATATCTTTCAACTTTTCTTCACAAATAACTCATTCATTTATTTTGAATAACGGAGAAAATGGTTTACTTCTGTCCAATGTTTGTCGTTCGGACTCTTTTTGGAACATAAGTCTCAATACTTTTGCTCAGAATTTTGGTGATGCCATTGAAATGGAGTCATGTCGGGGAACAGACGTCGACAATGTGAGGACCACTCAATTGTTAATAACGCACAACAAGTTTAACGCCAATAATAGACGAGCCATCACTATAGCACCGGTATTCTACATAAATGCAGTGATTGAACACAATTTGTTTGAATTCCATCGATTGGGTGTTATTTATGTCAATAACAGAGACATAGTTTGGGATGACTTCCGCTACGATGAAGTGCCGGTCAGTATTCGCATACAAAACAATAAATTCTTGTCTAATGAGGGCATATATGTGGCTAACATTGGAGTACATGAAGAGAGCACTAAACAAAAGTTGATTTTTACTAAAAACTTACTCAAAGACAATATCATTGCCGAACCTTTCGCTGCTCTCAATCCTCGCTCTCGAGTCTCAGCAGTAGTTTGTGTTTCATCGAGTAATACAGTTATTACAAGAAATCAGTTCCAAAACAAGGATTCGAGATATGAATTGGGGTCACATTTAGACATTCACTCAAAGATTATAAACGCTTCACTCAATTATTGGAATTTAAACTCAACTCTTGATATATATGAAAGAATATTTGACCGGAAAAATCGATATAATTTGGCTCAAATCGAATTTTTACAATATCTGACACTTCCCGACCATTTGGACTCCATTACTGCCGTCTCTTTCGACACCGATAGGAACAAATTGATGTATTTCCCAACCGATAGAACAGAAATCGGTGGTGAAGTTGGAGGTCAAGTAGTTCTTGAGAAGAGAGTTTATAACGTTAGACGAGATATTTATGTGAGACCGGAAGGGGAGCTAATTGTGCCGGACGGAAGTGAATTACATTTTGACCAATCAATAGGTCTTATGGTTCAGGGAAAGATTAAAGTGAGAGGGGGTTTATACCCAAATACTTATGTCAAGTTTACTTTGTCTTCCGATGCCATTAAACCGGTGCGAAATCCATCAGTAATGCGAAGTCCAATCAAACCCTTAACCCTTCAAACGCCTAATATTTCAAACGAATCGACTAAAAATGTAACCAAAAAAGTACATCCAATAAGTGTTTCCTATTCTCAATCAAATATAGTGGCCGTTCGACTCAGTAATGGCACTGAAGGGCGACTCGAAGTGAAAATAGGGACAGAGTGGGGCACAGTTTGCTCGTATGGGTTTGATATCAATGATGCGGCTGTTGTTTGTCAACAGTTGGGTTATGTCCTCAATTCACGCGATTGGTTACTACAGAAGTCAGAGTTCATAAACGCTGGAAATACTAAAAATGTTTTGTTGAGTGACGTCGAGTGCACTCATTTAGACCGAGACATCACCACATGTAGGGCTCAGCGCTATATAGACAATGACTTTGAAAATTCTTGTGCCTCTGAGGTTGGAATAAAATGTTATCTTCCTTCGTGGACAGGTATTCGCATCGGTATGTTATCAGAAGAGGCATCTTTAGAAAATATGATTATAGAGAGGGCCGGCCTTCTTGACTATTCCACCCATACATTCAAATCTGCGCTTCAAATAGATTTTAATAGATTTAAACTAAAAAATATAATAATAAGAGAGAACTGTGATTCAGGACTGGGTATTATGTGGAACGACGTGTTTTCAAATCGCGAAAATCTAAATGTAATCGAAAGTGAAGTTTACGCCAATCTATTTCACGGTATAATCACTCGATCACAAGGTATACGAGTGACAAACAGTCGATTACGTGACAACAGGGGCTCAGGTTTTCATTACGAACCCATGTTTACGAATTATGAACAAAAGGATTTGGTTTCGTGGATATCGCCCACAGATCAGTCAGTGGTGACTACAATACCCAACACATACCAAACTGAACAAACCATTCATTTGGGCGATCGTAAGGCCTATTATGTATTTGTCAAACGAAAGCCTTCTTCGAGTATATTAACGCATAAATTATTGATTGAGACAAAAATCGGAAGTTCTTTAGGAATAATGGTTTTGAATCCAATTTTCGAAGATTCGACCGAATCGTTGAAATTCTACGGAACGACAAAATCAATCGATAGACAACAGGTCTGGGATTTGAAGTTGAATTTGACATCATTTCCATTACTATATCCCGGGTATAAAATCACAATCGAATACAAAACTGGAGATAACCCTAAGGGAGGAATTGTTTTATATTTTACTACAAAAGAGATAATTAAAGGCAATCCAAACATAAGGTCTGAAGTGATGCAACTCATGGAAGAGAGACTAATGACAACAATAACTCTGGACTCGAATCGAATCGAATCTAATTCTGAAGCGATTTCGAGCAATCATTACAACAGAGATCTAAGTCTTGAAAGAGATTATTATCACAGATATTGTAACGAAACCATTCATATCAAGAATAATGTGATTCTCAATAATGAATTCACTCTTTTCATAAACACTCCATTCTATGACCCCTTAATATCGGAGTTCACTTTAGCCGAAATTAATTATACATTAGTTGACAACCGATTCGAGAGAAACAATGGAGGAATCGTTCAAATGAGTCGAGATATGAGAAATTCAAACAATTTGTTCCATTGGGTGCTCAACAACTCAGTGGTGGACAACAACCGAAACGGAGGGTTTGACGTCCGACTGCCATATGTTTGGAAATATAATGAAAACTATTCTCATTCGCTCTCTATTAACAATAATTCGTTTGTAAACAATCAAAACTTTGAGTTCGCAATCGATGGACACTTCGCCCGAATCAATATGTCGGCCAATCTGTTCCGAAACAATTCATGTTCTTTGGGTTTGATTGTAATCACAGGAATGGAGAAAGAGATGAATATTTTTGATAATAAAATGATTAACAATTTTGTTCAATTTGTGGTTGAGTTGAATCTGCGCAGTCATGCGGACCGGTTTGGTGTAGTGGACGCTAACTTTCACCGAAATATAATTGGAGACAATCGGGAAAGTAATAGCCGTCGAATGGCTGACAAATACCACCCTGACACATTTGCCATGGCTTTACGTGGTGTACAAGAGGTGAACATTACGAACAATCTTTTTGGAAACCGTAATCTTCAGTTTGAATTCTTGGCCGGAGTGGTAACGGGTTCTCTCGATAGTGTCATAAATGTGGCCGAGAATTGGTGGGGAACTACCGATTCAAATGAAATTCGAAGACGTATTTTTGATTTTGACGACTGGAACAGCTATGCGGTCGCGTCCTTCAGTCCGTTTCTGAGCTCCGCCTCATTCGACGCCATAACCTCTTCGTCAGACATTCCCGAGAATGTCATTGATATCGATCGGCCATTTGGGGGACGACTTCATAAGTCTTTGATTTTGATTGAACGCAACAAACCGTATGTAATAAACGCTGACTTAACTGTTATGCCTGAAGCGACGCTCACCATAAATGCCGGCGCAGTCATTGAGTTCTTTCCAAGTGTTGGAATGTTAGTGTTGGGAGATATGATGGCCGGTGGTATGGAAGACAAACCTATTATTATGAGACCCGTTAAGTTTGGAAATGAATTATCTTTTTCTCGAAACACCAGAAGTGTTGAGCGCCCGAAGTATAGGCGCCAAACACCACTTTATTCTAAAAGTATAGGCGATGTTAGGCTTTGTTTGACTGAAGGATGTGATGAATGGAATAAAGTTAAACGAAGGGATGGTTTTGTAGAAGTTTTTAATTTAACTACACTTCAATGGACACCCATTTGTGACCAGAGGTTCACAGAGCGTAACGCAGAGGTCATATGCAGACAACTGGGCTTCTCATCACTTAATGTTCACCTAAAGAGAGGCAGACGTCTAGATATGGGACAAACACTAATATCCCGTATCCGCCATTGGCCCGAACCGATGGAATGTATTGGAAAAGAGATGTCTTTATCCGAATGTGATCTCAGACTCAATGGTTTCGGAAACCATTCGTATTCCTGTGATTTCGAGGGCCAGGAGTTTGTGTATGTGTTTTGTGGGGAAGAGAATAAGCTGTCAGATGAGGAGCACTGGGGAGGCATTCGGTTCGCACTGTCCAGCTTTGAAAGAAAAACCGAATACCAGTTCCCGACCCGTGTCTACAATGAACCACAATCTAAGCTACAGTTCGTCAAAATCAGGAGCGCAGGTGTTTTGCACGGGGAGAAGAGTGCAGCCATACAGATGGTGCACAGGGATGTTAATCTCGATTTTGTGGAAGTTGACTCGTGTGCATATCATGCCATCGAAGCTATAGCACCATCGGGTGCACTCACATTCAGTCACCTGCACCTGCATGACAACCTGGGTGCAGCACTCAATTATGTTTTACTGAGTGGCTCTTCTACCGAATCGCCGACAATCCCATATAAACCACTGGCCATATCAGGCCTGCCCTACAATGTGTTCGGAATGGTTGACATCTGTGACACCAGTAAAGAGCTTATTGTCGAAGAAAGGATTCTTTTGTACTATAAGTACGACAACCGACCCGTCGATTGCGTTAAGATCTTCACGAGTTCGCACCCAATCAAACGCATTGGCCTTCGATTACTTCAATTCAATTTATTCAATTCAAGCAATTATTCTTCAATACCCGATGCCCTACGCATATGGGACGGGGATATATTCAACCAGACCTCCCAACTCATCGGTGACCTGAGTGTACGGCCTAAAGGTCTCGAAGAACGTCCAGAAATCCAGTTCTATTCATCCACTGAATCTTCACTGAGTGTTCAATTACATGCTACCGGTGCCAGTGGTGACTATGGCTTTATTGCGGAAGTGGCCACGCTACCCGTGTCGTACTATATCGGTCGCGGAATTTTCCATAATTTAACGTATTCTCAATTGAGTCGAAATACTTTGGGTGCTCTTCAGTATAGAAGCGCCGGTGAGTCGACACCAACTGTTTCAATGCATCACAACATAATTGAGTCAAACTGTTTGGAACTTTATGGCAATTTCAGCACATGTAACGGATCGGTATTCCTTGAGCTACAAAACTCTCAATTTTTCTATTTTTATAACAACTTAATTGAGTCAAATCAAGGGGGAGTCCATGTGAAGGCCAACTCTCACTCCAGTGTCTCATCAGTTACTGGAGTTCTGTTTAATAATTTGTTTGTCGAGAACTATAATAAAGAAGTCATATATTTCGAAGGCGCCAAATCGGGCCGTTCCTACCAATCGGTGGACATAACCCGAAACTACTTCACCCGAAACCGTTCCAAATATCGATCGAATATTCTATTATCTCAAGTGATCGCAAATTTCAGTCAGAATATAGTGGTTTCCAATTTAGGTCTGTCCCAAATGACTGTCTACGGCTTCGAACACGTGCCTCTTTCCTACCAGACCTGTCGGCGCAATTGGTTTTACAACAATATCGCCACTAAAGATCAGGAAAGAACTACTATAATGGCCAGTAATGCGGGTCAGGTTTATGTCGACAACTATTTCGTTAATCCCGACAACGATTTTGAGTTGTCGTCAATGAATCGATCAAACATTGATGACTTGCGCCGCCCTTCCATCAAAGCAGTCGACAACTGGTGGGGCTTTAATGAGACGAGTGCTGTCGACGCCCGGATCAGAGACTTTAAAGACTACTATCACTTAATTCCAATCGATTACAAACCATTCTATACCGACAACAGTTCAGTATTGAGTGGTATATGTAATGGTGGATGGGATCAGATTGGAGAGACATGTTTTGCATACCTGGGCGCTCGAATGACCTTCTCTGACGCAAAACGTTTTTGTGAAGTCGAGAACTCTTCGATGCCTTTCATTCGTGTCAATCACGAAGAAGTGACTCGTTTTCTATACAAACAACAGTTCAATTTCGACCGGCGCTACCATCGAGTGTGGGTTCAGTCCTTCGAAGTAGATATCGATGATTGCACTGTACTATTGAATGGAAGAGTTCGTACCCATGACTGTAGCGATCGGTTGCCGTTTGTGTGCGAACGAGACCCAGATATCGGTGCTTCCATTCCTGAGCAATGGTATAGAGAGACTCTGGGAATCGCAGCCCTAACCATCTCCAGCATAACAGCGCTCCTCACTTTGATATGCATTTCCTGCTGGCTCTGTAAGTCTCGGCACAGGTATAAAGAGAAACTCGAAAGACGTAATTCGATTCGAGCGTCCATTCGTTCGAACCGTTCGTTCAGTTCTTCGTTAAATACTTTATCGAACTCTGAAAGCGGTTATCGAAAACATATCGAAAAAGCCATTCAATCGGCGCGACTAAACCAACGCCAGTCCACGACCGCTGAGTCCATGTATAGCCAGAAAATGAATGGTAGTATCGATTCGATGGCGAAGAGTCCGTCTCAGTTCGGCGCCGACTCTTCATATGATGGCGAAACTCAAAGCTATCAGACGTCTCAAAGAGCTGACGACTACTCAGACATCGCCGACCGATTCGCGACTGACCCGCGACTCGAGAACGCAAACATCGATATTCTGGTTCACCCGACCTTTGATCTCACGTACGAGAATCGGGGCTTCAAAACAACTCCTTCGATGTCTCGCGCATCAGAACCAAGAGTTTGGACACCAGTGACCGATTCGACACTAGACATGAAACGGTCGACTCAGTCAGTCCACACCCCAACCACGCCATACGCGCAATACATTCCCAGTCATCCATTCAAAGAGTCACCCGAATCGACTTCATCTGTATCTCCCGACCCATCGGGTCGGACATCGTCTTCACCTCCATTACCACATTTGCGACGACACCTGCCCTCATACAACCGTCCGGCGCCACCACTTCCACAAAAATCTAACTTCTTGTCGACATTCTCGCCATCACAGCCCTCGTCAATAGCAGGTGTGAGCACTGATAGTCAACTCAAGTATTTAGAGACTTCATTAGACGGCGACTCATATACTGAAAATATTTATGATGACTATCAGCTCAATAGGCTGTCCCCTACCGTCTCCACCACTGTTTCGATGGACAGCATTAAAAGTAAACCATTAGAGACTGCGATGTGAGACAACTCTTCATATCATTAACACATTTAGAGTCACAAAAAATATTTAATTGTTTTTAAGTGTAAATAATTAGTAAATATTACTATTTGTTAAATAATCATTACTTTTCTCTATTATTAGTTTAATATTAATACTTACCGTCCAATTATTTTATGCCTTACATAACAAAACCAAAGGAAGCGCTCATTAATTAATTTTTATATAATATTACAATTTATATAATGTATTGTTTTTAATACTATTCTTGAAATAATTGAGTTATTATTAT
>JAQFZR010000092.1:0-10500 GCA_034696065.1 Gustavia microcephala | reverse complement strand
GTCCTTTGAGGAAAACATGTTTGCAAAAATTTTATATTTTTTATAATAAATAAATTTTTAAACTATAATTTCATAATAAATATTTATTGATTTTGAAACAACGCAAAAAGCATTACAATAACAATTTCGCAAATATTCCTTAATTATGTTTTACAAATAGTTTCATTTTGTTACACATTTTAAATACTATCTAAAATTTTGTTATTTGCTTATAGTTGAATATGATGAGGGTAGAGTTATATAGAACTTTATAGAAAAATATGTGTTCTCTGTTTAAAGATATTTATTTTTTAAGTTGAAATAATGATAATCTCATATTTTCGTCATATTCTGTTAACGTCGAAACTTAATATCTGTTTTAGATATTGTATTAAATTTGATAAATTTTAAAGTTATGTTTTATCTTAATTTCAAAATCTCTCCAAATATTTGGTGTCGTTTCCAATAGAGGAACTCATTATTCAAAGTCAATTCATTGCTGAGGAATATTTTAATAATTTTTTTCCATACTTTTTTGCGTTCTCTTTATTAGTGAACCGAAAAATTCAAAACATTGAACCAATTCTTGTATGCGTTTTGTAAATCATGCGAAATCGCATGTCTTTATCTCTTTATTCAATTTAATCGCTTATTCATCCAAATGGACACAAAATAAGCAAAAGAAGAGATAAGAAATAAAAGAAAATATTTTTGTAGTGAAAAACGAGCTCACAGTAAGGGAGGAAAGGGAGGTATGAGATGAGAGAGTAGTGGAAGAGATAAAGTCAAAAGTGAATAATGAATGTAATGTATGAAAAGAATTGTCACATCTCTGTCGAACCGGCAAACCAGCACTGGAATGGTTGGGCTTTTGAAATGTGTTCCAAACAAATACTTGTAATTAAATGCAAATTAATAATCAAATTCGCGCCAACACTTGAAATGTTTTGAATAATTATTCAATTAATTAGTCGAAAGACTATTGAATTATAATATTTTTTTGTAATTAAAGTTAAATTCTTGTGATTAGAGTTGAATCTGAATTCATTAGCGATTCATTTAATCTGTTTATAATTTATTTAAATTTAATTATTATTTATTATTAACTCAATGTTTGATTAATTTGATTTGTAATTTACATGATAATAGGCGACTTTGACGGTGCCCTTAAGCTCCACTGGTCTCACCTCACTATTTCCAAACAACTGAACGACTCGTCAGGTATGGGTCGCGCGTACGGCAATATCGGCAACGCCTACTCGTCCCTTAAACAATATGAAGAGGCGATCAAATACCACAAATTGGAACTACAGATATCTAAAGAAGTGATGGATAGGAGTGCAGAGGCCAGCACTCACGGCAATCTGGCCGTGGCCTACCAGGCGCTCGGTATGTCCGAAATGGCGTTAACTCACTATCACTTGCATCTCAATGTGGCCAAAGAGATGAAGAACGCCAACAGTGAAGCACATGCCCTTTGCAATATAGGTAGGTGCTCTCTCCCCTCTCCCTCTCCTGCTATCTATACCCAAATAAGCAACATACCTGTGCACCTAAACAACTAACTTAAAACACGTTAATTATATATTCTATCAAAACCTACCACTCATTTCCACAAATTTATTCACTTTTGCCTCTCTTTGCTCACAAATCTCTCTCTACCTCTCCTTTACTCTCCGTTACTACTGCTATACATACCTGTTCTCCACTACTCTTCTATCGATCACTTGATTTTCCTTTCCTTAATTCATAGACTCTTTAAAAGAAAATTTTATGATTTTATAAAATGAAAACAATTTTTCAAATTTTATTCTAAAAATAAGGTAATTATCATTCATCTCGTCATGAATTTGAAAAAGCGATTCAATATTACGAACAATATTTCGAATTAACGCGAAGTATCGGCGATATTGAAGGCGAGGCCAAAGCCTGTCATTTCTTAGGTTATGCTCTTTATTGTCTTCAATCCTATGACAAAGCGATTGAATATTACAACAGAGATCTCAGTCTGTCTAAAGAGATTCAGGACCGGATCAATATGGGCCGGGCATATTGCAATTTAGGTATGGGCTCACTCTTCACCACTCAGTTGTTTGAGTTTTAGTAATTGTTTGAAAATATTTATAATTAAAATGGAATTTGATTTGATTTGATACCATTGCCAATAGGTTTGGCGCACTTGGCATTAGGTAACTATGCAGAAGCGCTGGACTGCCAAAAGTATTACCTGTGCACAAGTCAGGGCAACGCCGGCAACAAACTACGGGCGCTGTCAAACATAGGCGATGTATTGACGCGAATGAAAAAATTCAATGAAGCGATGAAAATGTTTGAAAAACAATTATCAATCGCCCGGTCATTAGGGGATGTCATCAATGAGGCGAATGCTTTTGCATCGCTTGGAAATTGTCAGAAATATGCGGATAATTATGAAAAAGCAATACTTTATTACAAACAAGAGTTGATGTTCAGACAAACGGCTTATGATGTTCAGGGAGAGGTCAACGCATTGGGTAAAAATGAGTTTTATTATTATTATTTGTCTATTTATGCTATTGTTGTCATTATATAACAACTGGATATCTATATATTGAATATTATTATATAAATCATTAGTTTTCATATCGTATCGAACGCCCAAAATAACTCTCAAATTATAGCCGAATATAAAAAGTTTTATATATTTTTTGGTTTTGTTTTTTTCGAGTTTCGAAAACTAACTCCATGTCTGAGCCCTCAATGAATTGTGTGATGGCTTTCGGTTCACTCTTTTTTTATTAACTTTAAAATTCATTAGACATTAGTTAAGAGAATGAAAATCCAATAACAGAAAACAGTTATTGAATTCCCAAAACATTTGAGAGGAAATACTCAAACTTTTATTATTGTTGTGTTGAATCTCATTCCTATATACGGCCTGTCTATCAGTCTGTCTACGAGAAGCAGTTCTTTCTCCATAACCATTGATGTGAAAACCCATTCGAAAATAATTTTCTCTTTCGCATAAAGAATATGAAGTTTTCTCTCTTTTGTATGTAATTATAGTAAGAATAGAAGAATAGGTTTAATGTCCTCCACATTCACTCATTCACTACCAATACTTTTGAACATTCAGTTGAAAGTAAGTAGTCTTTACTCAACAAAAATAGAGTAAAAACGAATAAAAAAGACTAATAAATAAAAAAAATATAAGAATTCTCAATAAAAAAAGGCTTTTTTCACTTTTTCTTATTTCTATAAATCGATTCTATTCTTCTGTTTGTATTTTTATTATTTTTTATTTGAATCACATTTTTATTTGTTTTTATTTGTGAATTGTTTGCCACTAAAAGCAAACTTAGGCGAGACATACATAAAGTGCCACAAATACTCTCTGGCGCTCAAGTGTTTTATGGATCAATTGGACAAAAGTAGTCAATTGAATGATAACAACATGAGTGCAATACAGGCGCTGGAGAACGTGGGCACCACCCGTATGGCCATGGCTCATTATGAGGAAGCGATCGGTTACTTCGAACAGGAACTCTCACTACTGGACCAGTTGTCGACGCAAACTAAGTCAGCCAAAGAGCAAACGGCCAAAAGTCACTGTCATTTAGGGGACTGTTATCACAGTCTCAATGAATATGAAGAAGCGATTAAGTGCTACAAAAACTATTTGTCATTAAGCAGTGCAGCCGAGGATCAGGAGAAAGCATACCGAGCACTCGGCAAGTGTTACCAACTCTGCAATAATTTATCACAAGCTTTGGTCGCATATGAGAAGAGACTGGTTTTAGCCCATGAACTCGGTTTGTATAACCCTTTCCTCTCCTTTTCCTCTTTTTGTGAATTCAATTTTTTTAATATTCATTTTTATTATAATTGACGCCAATTTCTACTCTCTTTTCTTCCTTTTCCTCTCTTTATATATCTCTCACTTCTATTCCCCTAAAAAACAAGTTCTCAAATAAAAATAACTTCAACTCAATTGAGAAAATGGAATCTTTTTTTTATTATTTTTTCTTTTCTTATATTTTTTTATTCTGAATAGTTATATAATTTTGAAGAAAAAATAGTTTTTCTCTTTTTTGTTGTTAAACGCATATAATAGTGAGATAAAGAAATTGCGATAATTTTGTTCACTTATTTTTTGTACTTCTCTTTTTTACTGTCTTTAAATGTGTTCTCTCTCCTCTCTCTCTCCCTCTCACTCTCTTTTCAATACTTTTTGGTAATTATCTGCTGAGATATCACTTTTGGTTCTCCTTCTCTTTCTTTCTTTATCTAATGTTTTGTTGAACTCTGTTTTTGAATTATTATTATTTAAATGCTTTGCATTTTTTGCATATTTAAACTCTGGTTTAGAGAGAAATTAGTGACTCTTTTGATTAAAAATGTTCTCTATTTGTATGGATAGGCTGTAACTCAACCAAAGCTATAGCGTATGGAGAGTTGGGTCACATTCATCGACAGTTAGGAAACTTTGAACAAGCGATCACTTGTTTCAAACACGAACAGGAGTTGGCCAAAGACCCGGCGCTCAAAGATGGGCTCATCGAAGCCGAAGCATTGCATGGGTTGGGATGTGTTGCACAAGAGATGCACGACTGTGAACGGGCCCTCAAATACCATTCCAGTGCACTTGCAATTGCACAGGAGATCTCATCTCTTCCGCTCGAGTCGAGAGCCTACGGAGCTATCGGTAACGCATACGAAGCATTGGGTAAGTGAACATTTGGCTCAGTTAGTCATCATTTATGAGATAATTCTAATAAGAGAAGAAAAATGACTTTAAAAAACATATTAATGTGTGAGAAAAATATTTAACTTAATTAACACTATTTTTTCGTTTCTCTTAACCCTTATCTCCAAATCAAAGGCAATTTCGAGTCTGCGATCAAATATCAAGAAAAACACTTATCAGTGGCTCATATAGTCGGCGATCGAAGAGCACAAGTGAAGGCATTGTCATCATTGGGTAAAATCCATTCGGCGACCAATCATTTCGCACAAGCAATCAATTATTTAGAACAGGCTCTGGCCATAGCAGAACAGTTACCCAACGAGAGGGCAGAGGAGGCGAAAATATGTCACGATTTAGGTATGGTTTCAAATATAACCATTAGTTTCAATGCATTTATTTTAATTATTTCTACTCAACTCTTAACACTTTTTTCTTGCGCTCGTCTTCTCTCTCAATCTCGACTGCAGTACTTCTAATCTAAGACTATCTGCGCTCTCTGTTATCCTCTATGGCCTCTCAAATCCGTGAGATATATAACTGTTATTTAAAGTTTAATAATTTCCACGTTTTTAACTTCTAAACAATCATTAATTTTTGAGTTCATTTTTTGTGAACAATTTGTTTCTCTTTTAAGTCTTCTCTCAATCTATGATATGATTAGTATTTCTGTTCATTTGATCGACGATTATATGATATGATATTCACTTTAAAAATAAGAATAAGAAAAGAGTACTTTAATTAGCATTTCATTCATTTGCTAAACATTTATTTCGTGCAATAAATTATATATTCGTCATAAGAGTGGCTCTAAATTTGATTACAATTTTATTTCTTCGCCCGAATTCCTTCCTATCCTTTTAGTTCCTATTTCTAGGATTTAATGCTTCATATAATAAATGATTTCAAATTATATTTAAAATATCTTAAAGCAATTAATTAAATGATGAAAAATATTTCTTTTAAAAAGTGATACTTTTTTATTATATATTAAAATACTTTATTAATCGCAAAATTAAAATATGAATAAAATCGTGAAATCATTTAAAAATCTCTTTAAGAGGAGAAAAAAATTATGGATTTATTTAAATAAAGTTTTAAATGTTTTATTAATTTTAATAATTGTTTTATTCGTTGAAACTTTAAAATATATAATAATTTAAATAAATGTTTGTTCATAACCAACACAGGTATGTCTTTGTGGGCAATGAATGACTTGGAGTCTGCAAAACAACATTTGCAGCGATCACTGGATCTGTTGGAAGCGTTACAGAGACACGACTGCACCAGTAGTACCAGCGCTGACCAAACGCATACCCACTCTCAGCTGTACGAAGCCCTGTGCAAAGTCTTAATAGCACTTAATCGACATAATGAGGCGCTTATTATCGCTGAGCGATCACGTACTCGGCCTCTCATTAACGAGAAACAGGGCTTCAGATTGTCATCAATCACTTCAGCCGAACAGATAGTAGACATGGCTAAGGGTCAGAACGCAGCCATCTTGTACTACTCACTCACCTCAGACGGTAACTGACCTCAACTCTACATTTTTATCTCTTTTCATATAAAATGAATGAATTTTTAATCGATTTAATGGTTTTTCTCATTCCCTATATTTAAGGTATATTCAACTCATGGCTCATAACTCCGACAGTCATTAACTTTAAACAAATACCTTCTGATAAGTTGACTCAACTCTTGACTGCTGTCCGCGAATCGATGCAATCGGAGCCCAATATTGATGACACGGAAATGACTAACGATTCCATGTCTTTGAGAATGCATTTGAATCGAAATCATTACTTGAATTCATCGAACTATTCGTTGAGTTCGTTGTTCTCATTGGCCTCTTCTGTGGCCTCCAACTCGACAGCCAGTTCCCGACCCGGTTCGATGATCAAACGGTGCACCAATCGATGGCTCGGACCTACAGCTCTCACATCTCTCTATAATCTACTGATCGGTCCGTTTGAAGAACAGTTGGACAAAGAGAGCTCATTAACACAACTGCTTCTGGTGCTCGACGGAGACCTCTTTCTCGTGCCCTGGAATCTGCTTAAGACCGATAGCGCAGAGTTTCTCTGTGAGAGGTATGGTATACCCCAACCCCTTGTGCTCAACTCAATTATATACCTGTTATTACCATTTATTTTGAATCTAATAATAATTTTGAATCTAATTCTATTGTTATTAAATTGAAAATAGGTTTTCCCTATTAATCCTTCCATCCCTGGTCTCCCTGCGCGGTGACCAAAGAACTAAAGCCCTTCGCAAATCTCCCTCTTCTTCAACAATCACTTCATTAGTTGTCGCGAATCCAACGCTTCCGACAAACATATCTTCAAAACATACCTACAATGAAAACCCTTCTTCAGCACAAGAGGTGACTCTCGTCGGGGAACTGCTATCGACTCGACCTCTTATAGGAAGTGACGCCAACAAAGAGGTGGTTCTCTCCCAACTGTCTTCCGCGCAATGCATTCACTTCTCGTCACATATTATAGACAACAGTAGTAGTGATGTCTCCAAACTCAACACTTGCTTCGGGATCGCTGTCTCGCCTTCCGATGTCCTCATCAGTGACCAGTCCTCACAAAATGTAACTCTACCTGAATCTGAATATCTGTTGACTCCACAAGACTTTCTAAATGTTGGACTTTCGGCAAAACTTGTAGTCATTTCATGGTTTGTATTAATTAAAAAAGTTTTTGTTTGCAATTAATTGTAATTCATTTCATTTTTTCCATTTGATCAGTTGTGCGACCACTCGATCGAGTAGTGGCCAAATGGGTTCACTTTCTTCGACCTTCCATTCCTCACAAGCCCTCCGAACCATAACCTCATCCATTCTAACCGCCGGCGCCTCTTGTGTTTTGGTGACCCTCTGGCGAGTGCCTCTTTCGGCCCTTCAGATCCTATACCGGGTGTTCTACTCATCCCTACTTCAGGGCACCCGAGTCTCCACTGCCCTCAACGAAGCCATCGCTACAATACATAACACCTCTCAGTTCTCTCATCCCACTAATTGGGCGCCATTTCTTCTAATCGGGTCAGACATCCGACTGTCCTCTCAAGTGGCGCTCATGTCTTCCTCGCTGTCATCCCTCCTCAAAAGCCCGGAGCGATCGCGAGAGGCCTTACGTGTGATTTTGCATTTGGTTGAGAAGTCATTACAACGTATACAAAGGGGTTATAAGAATGCTATGTATACGACCCTACAGTCCATCGAGAATAAGGTTGGGTCAGCCCAGGGATGGAGAGAATTATTAATATCTGTAGGCTTTCGATTTGAGCCGTCGTCTGTGAATGGTTTGCCCGCCTGTGTCTTCTTTCCCCAATCAGACCCGGGCGACCGATTAGTCCACTGCAGTTCTGCACTACAGGCCATACTTGCCTTAAGCGCTGTCACTATTAATGCCATCTCTAAACTACTGTCCAGTTCTGAATGTATTTCAGAAATTATAGAACAAGTAATGAATTGTTTATTGTTTTGCAATTATTTTATTTTAAATTAATTTAATTTTTTTTTGTTTGATTTTGTTCGACAGTTGCGTAAAGTAGTCCATCAGCACAGCAGACATCCCGACGCTTCCACTCTTCCTTCAGTGTTGGAAACATTGCAGTTGAAGTTGTGGTCAGTCCCGGGATGTCATGAGTTATTCGCGTCGTTAGGCTTCGACCTCATGGAAGTCGGATCTAATTCAGTGACACTCAGGACTGGAAAACACGCCAACAAAAGGATCATTTCGTTTACACTACAGGCGCTGTTGGCTCTGTTCGATAATAAGGAAACGGCCAAAAATGAATCGAACAATAATTTAGATGAAGACTCAAGTCTTGAGACAAGTAATGGATTTTTATTTTTTATTCTTTAAAAACTTTTTACTGTTTTAATCGATTGCTTAATATATTAATGGAAAGTAAACGAGACTTGAATTTGAAAATTGAAATTCAATCTGCAGTTAAACATAGATTTAAACCTTAACTGAATTTTGATATTAACTTAAAGTCGACTCTCTTTTCAGTTTTAAACACTTTTATCTTATATTTTATTTATTAATAGCAATAGAATTATAAATCACTAAAAAGAGAACTATTTTTAGTTTTATTTTATAGAAATTGTTTTTATATCAAGAGATTTATATTCAAAAATAGTTTTGAACTTTAAGTTTATATTGAATTAGAATTCTTAATGAAAAAGTGAACGAAACTTCAGTTTAATTGATTACATATTAAACTTATCGATTAATTTATTATGTTTTTGGAGCAAAAATCGAAAGTTTTTTCATTATTGATATTAGAATTGCATTTAATTTGAAATATATTTGAATCGCATAATAGGTTCGAGTGATGACGACTCACACGACTCGCAGACCAAACAAACCAAAGTCGAGAGCATTAGAAGTGCTTTTTCTATATATCAGGGAAGGGGTGAACCGGACGGCCAACAGAATGGACATAAAACAAGTAATGGGAGCTCATGTAACTCCAACTATACTCCCAGTCCTGTTGTCTACGGGAAGACAAAGACGACAACCAAAACGGCAAGTGTTCTGAGTGTAGACATTCCTCACATTCAGAACAATAACATCAGAAACAATACGAATACAAATGGTTTGACTTTTGTTTGATTTTTGATAACAAAAACATAAAATTAATTTTAAATGTCATTCATTAGGACTGAAGTCACTTCTGACCAAAAGATCTGATTCTTCTTCATCTACCGGTTCGATCATTGATTGGGATTCGGGCCAAACAACTGTCCACAGAAGAAGTGATTATCTGTCGCGCAAACAATTACAGCTCAGCCTTAAAAAGAATACAATAGAAAGCAAGTCATGACATAAGGGGTCGATCGCGACATCCATTCCTTCTATTGAATCAATAGAGATGTCGCGATTCGGGGCCAACACTAGTGGCCAGTCTATAGGTCTGGCGCCGTCGCTCTCATCGCTTCTCATTGACGATAATTTTGACAATAATTCCAATAATGATAGCGCCGGCAGTTGTGACACTAGTATCTCATCTGAATTTCTATCCTCTCAACCGAAGCCCAGACCCAGAGGTAAGAATGGGTTCAAAGATATCAATAGCTATACAGTTATTGAACCCATCATTAAAATAAGACCTCATTTAGCGCCCAAACCTTCGCCCAGAAGTAAAATGTTTTGAAAAATTAATTTCTAATTATTTGTTTGTTTTTTTGATATTTAAAAGTGATTTATATTTAAAAATATAAAACTGTTTTTTACGTCAAAATGTTTTTTCGTAATTGAAATTCCAATTAATTTATAAAGAGTTTCTTTTTTAGATGAGGTATTAAATGGTGAATTGCGTAAATGTTTTACATATTTCAATGATATAGACGTAAAATGGAGAAAATATAGAATGAATGAACCAGAAATTAGAATTCAAATTGAATATGATGAAAATTATTTCCAAAAAGTGCCATATAGACGTCTAATATTATACTTGCATTCATCTAATGATATTCCAAAAGCTGATACTAAACACAAAATAATAATAGAAAATTTTAATGATGTAGATATTAAATATTCTGAAATTTCCACAAAGTATATAACAAATTGTAAAGACTATGATCCTGATGATAAAATTTCATCTAAAAATTATTGCGTTCAAAAATGTGTTTTGGATGAATTTGGAAAGTTATGTCCTAAAGTGACTAAATATAAAGCTTTATCAAATCAATTTTTATTTAAAGAATATTTATTAAATCATGAATGGAGTTCGAAGACGTAAAGGCCTCCACGTCCACGAAAAGATAGTTGAGCATG